>DF243591.1:0-29068 GCA_000507305.1 Breviolum minutum Mf 1.05b.01 | reverse complement strand
AGAGGTTCGGGAGGCTCCGGATGACACCCCAATTGCTGGAAGAAAAAGAATGAGCGCACAATAAATTAAAGAACTGTGATTTTATTGTTTTTTTTAATTTTATATGAGAGGTGCCAGTTTAGGCTTTATGAATATTATATCGCAATTATATTATATATACTTGTCGGAAATTTACTTTGTACAGAATTTGTCTATAGAGTTTTGTGTGCGGAGTTGCAAATAAAGGGACATGATCCTCCTCCACGTGGCTCGGACGAAGAACGGCCAAACAAAAGGCCCAAGGGGGACAAGGGTGCAAAGAATGACAAATCTAAAGAGGCTGGACCTGCTAAGACTTCATCACGTATTCAGATCCCAGATGGATGCAGCACACATGATGATCAGAACAGACCACTATGCTTCAAGTATCAGGTTGGCAAGTGTTCATTCAAAGGGCCAGCGGGTAAACGCTGTGCCAAGGGTTTTCACAAGTGTTACAAGACTGGTTGCTACAGGAACAGACCGTTTCATCAATGCAACCACAGTGACTGACTTGCGGAGGAACCGGTATCACCCCTAGCAGTGGTTGCACCTTTGCCGAATTCAGGAATTCCTATCTTCATTGAGCTTTTAGCAGGGCGAGGATCTTTGTCTAAGTCAATGATCCAAGCTGGATTCGAAGTCATATCTGTTGATCATGAAGTGATTCAACCATTGGCTCCAATCGTCTCACTGGACTTGAGTTCAAAGGATGGGCAGTCGTTATGTTGACAGATTGTTACAAATCCACGAGTCTTTGCAATCCATCTTGGATTGCCCTGCGGGACTTCGAGTAGAGCTCGTGATAAGCCAGTGCCTCAATCACTCCGTCAGCAGGGAGCTCCAAGTCCAATGCCGCTTATAGGTCGGCTGAATACCCACTTGGTCTGCCGTCTCTTGCTGGGACGAACCTTCAAAGGGTTAAAGCTGCCAACATCCTTTACGAGTTTGCCCTGGCAATTATTTTGTACGCTGTGCAAAACAAGCTGGTGATTAGTGTCGAGAACCCCGCCAACAGTTGGCTGTGGTCGGTTTTTGCTTTCTTAACGCGTCAGAAGAAAGAACTTGCAGAGGCCTACAATGCTTTGAAGATGGTTCTCTTTCACGCATGCTGCCATGGTTCAACTCGTCGAAAACATACTGGATGGCTTTCAACTCCGACAGTCTATGATAGTTTAGCCGCTGAATGTCAAAATGACCACGAGCATGAGCCGTGGGGAATTCGCTGGCAATCAGGTTCTTGGCGTTTCGACACAGCCTCTGAAGCAGCTTATCCGATGCTTTTGGCGCAACGTGCTTCAGCTTGTTTGGTGGAAGAAGCTCGCAAACGAAATTTGCAGCTACAAAAACCTCCCAAACTCCATCATCAATCAATGGCAGTTGTGGGACAACAATCCAAGAAACACAAACCTCTGATTCCCGAGTATCATCACTTTGTGTTGCAACCTGCAAACCTTCCAGCTCCTAAAGGGGCTAAGATCATTGCTCCTCATTTAGGGGGTGACGTGCTCGAGGAGGAATGTGGACAGTACAACACCTTTATAGATGTTGATGCAAGCCGTGACAATACAGGCGATACATTTACAGACAACATTGCAATGGACAATAATGGTGCAGCTATGGTGCTTGATGGTGGCCCCAAACATTTGCAGAACAAAGTTGGGTACTACCATTCACCCAAACAGTTTGTCAGCATGGCGAGGCAGACAATGCATCCCATGGATACTGTGGAACATTTGGAAGGGGTCACCAAACGAGCCATTGAGTATAACCTCACAACCTCTCCTGACCTCATCAAGCTCAACAGGAAGAAGAACCTGTTGCAGGCCGGAATTTGGGCCCGTATGTTGGAAAAGGAGGAGAAAGCCTTGCATGCTGCATTCCCTGAGAGTCTTGAAAAGGTTCTTAAGGATAAGCGACTGCTTCTTTGGCAAAAGTTGCTTCAGATATATCAGTATGATGACTTGAAGGTCTTCGATCTCATGGCTCGTGGTGTTGAGCTTGTTGGGCAGCATGACACCCCTCCTTGTTATCCAGAGCTTTTGAAACCTGCCAGTCTGACTGAAGATGAATTGAGGTCATCGGCGATCTGGCGAAGGAAAGCAGCCCTGGGTCGTAGGATGGTTGTTGATCCTTTGCATATTGACCATCTTACTGAAGCGACTAATGCTGAGTTGGAGATGGGATTCCTTGAGGGGCCTTTCACTTCAGAGGCGGAGGTTACGCAGACGTTTTGTGTTGGTGCAAGGTGCTGAGATGAAGCTCAGACCCATTGATGACTGCTCGGAGGCCCAAATCAATCATGCGTTTACTTCCACTTCTTATTTGAAGCTTCAGGATGTTGACTACATAACTGGTATGGCGTTGAAGGTAGCCACTGCGGTTTCTGGTGGTCTTCAGAAGTTTGGATCCGGCCAATGGCTCCCAACAGGTCTAGAAGTTCAGAAACACAGCTGTCTGCATCGCTTGCCAACTCAGAGGGGCTGAAAAGAGGGAAATCGTCGTAGAAGACCCCGCAAGGGACCATGAGCATAGTGTTGAACAAGTGCCACAAACTGCGACTGACACGGTTAAATGCGTACACAGCAGCAGTTGAGCCGAACATGACGCATTTGCCACATAAAATAAAGGTTGCCCTTCCTTGGTGTGAAAGAAGATCACAGCCAAATCCCGGTGAGCAGGAAAGATCGCCATTTGCTTGTAAGCCTTACTCAAGTCCAAGCACTTACCCTTGGAAACATGCCAGGACAGGTCCCAAGGGACTTCCCTTTGAACCTGTATTTCAGGTTTTGGGTTGCACATTGAACCTCGAGCGTGTGAGTGCTGGTGTGGTGACCTTGGAGAACAAACCTGGCCGTGTTGATCGCATTTTGGAAAAGCTGTCAATGGTTGAGACTGAGGGCCGTATCTCTTTACATGATGCTCAAGTACTTCATGGATTGATGAGGTATGCATGTGGCTTCTTTGCAGGACGCTTGCTCCAACAGGTCTGGTGGTGAAGTCCTGTCTTTGGGGAGCCCCGTGCTCAGGTCGTCTATTTCTGCTGTGCAGGATTTCTGTGCCTATGCCAAATCGGTCATTGCTCACTGTCGTCCTAGGGAGATTTCAGTTGGGGATGAGAGGAGACCTATATTGATCTTCACCGATGGTGCCTGGGAAGATGGTCGTGCTGGTAGGTGCAGTCATTATTGATCTTTCCACAAATTTTTCAGTTGTGCTGGAGGGTAGTGTCCCTGACCCTTTGCTTCGAATGTGGCTCAGGGAAGTTGGGGACCAGCTTATCTGCCAAATTGAATTATACATGATGGTGGTTATTCGTTGGGTCTATGCTTCCTTGTTGCAAGGCCGTCGTACAATCTGGTGGGTTGACAATGATGCAGCTAGGTATTCATTGATCAAAGGTAGCAGCTCCAGCTTGACGATGAAAGACCTGTGCAGAGAGTTTTACCGACTTTCTCTTGGATCGAACGTGTACCGAGCCCCAGCAATATTGCAGATGCTCCGTCTCGTGGTTCGCCTATGGAAGCTTGTAGTCTGCTAGGTTTGTCATCCTGGGAAACCATAACCCATCCGCAATTACTTGTTGACAGACTTCTTGAACAGAGGCTGGTGGATAGAAAGGGGAAAATGCGGACCAGCTGATATGCCACAATCATGTGTGGTAATCAAACCAATGGTCAAACCAACCCATTTCGTATGACAATCTTTTGTGCTATGGACAAACTGTTCAACGAACGACGTATGTGCCCCTGACCGCTAAAAGCAAAAAGAGGCCCGTCAGAAGTTGTTTTGAATTGCACTTGTTTTTGCGTTGCTTGTGTTGTATCCACTTTATAATATTATAAGGCGGAACNTGTGGATTAAGGGTGTGGTGGGTGGGTTTGAAATCAAAACCTGCCTTTTTCCGTTTTGTCCCGCCCTCCCAATACCCAAACTCCAAAGGGCAAGGGGGGGGAAAATGCGGACCAGCTGATATGCCACAATCATGTATGGTAATCAAACCAATGGTCAAACCAACCCATTTCGTATGACAATCTTTTGTGCTATGGACAAACTGTTCAACGAACGACGTATGTGCCCCTGACCGCTAAAAGCAAAAAGGGGTCCGTCAGAAGTTGTTTTGAATTGCACTTGTTTTTGCGTTGCTTGTGTTGTATCCACTTTATAATATTATAAGGCGGAACAATAAGCAAATCTTTCTTTGTACTTATATATACATATATATACGTGGCGTAATCTCGCGTGATGTGCAGACTTTGGTATTTGTATAGGAGAAGTTAGTACCCCTGAGCCAGGTGCCAAGTGCGCATCCCTTGGAACATGCCAGTGCCTTCGCCACAGCGATAAGAGCAATAAGTCTTCTTTTTGAGTCAGCGGGTGTGGTCGTAAGGTTAGATCGATCGATGTGCCCGCTGTGACCCGTAAATCATTTGTTACCCACAAGGGTGGTCTCGTGTCTGTTCCCACCAACGCTGAAGCCATCGGTATCCAACCTTGCAGTCGTAGTGTGTGAAGGGCAGACTCCATATGCACTTTCGCTCCTCCATATGCGTGAAGGATAACTGGTCGCTGCACGTTGGTGTGGATACCTGTACTTTGGAACATTCGATCCCCGGGCAGGGTAAATACGGGCACAATTCCTGGTAAATAGAGGAGGGACGCAAGAGCTCCTTGCTCAAAGCAAGCTCTGGCCCATGCTGTCAGACTAGGTGCCCTTTGTACATAGAATTCCCCAATGCATTGCGGGTGTCCGTGCCTTGGCCACTGGACCACTCACCAATGAGAGCCCACGCAATTATCACATCGATTGAATGCTGTGCTACTGTACCGAAGAGTGGGGAGAGTGCAAGTCCCGTCTGTATCCACGCCTTGCTAGCTTCCGGGGAGAGTTCATGAGAGGACAGCTTGCGGCATAAATATTGACTGACAAGTGTCCAGTATGCACTTGTGAGAATACCCGCTGTATGTGAGCATCGCTCTTCAAACTCTCGTTCATACAGATGTTTCGTCTCAGCATTCCACTGAGCCCAATTGAAAATTGCAGGATGTCTGGAGGCGAAGAGGCCAACAAAACCGGCATTTAACTCAGCATGGGGTTCCGTTACTAAAACTACTCCTTGCCCCATCTTCTGATGGGATGTACCTTCACGGGTATCCTTGACGTAACAGTCATGTTGGAACCGTTGGTGCTGGAGCAAGGGATGTGGCAGTTTGCGGGACTCCTCTGCACCCAGTGGGTAAGGTAGGCCACCTGCCATAGATCGAAAGCTTCAAATAGTGTAACTGGTAAGCAGTCGCTATCCAACAGGAAGAAGTGCTTGCCCGGAAATGAGGCTCCAAGGGCAGCAAGGACAAAGGTACCAGCCCACGTGGGATGTACATTGTGTAAGCCAGTATGCTCAGACGCAGGGAAGAAACAAAGTTCAGTGCGCTCCCCCATGGGGCCAGTCATCTGCAAACGGCTTTCCCACCAGGCTACTGCCGCTTGCCAATGCGGGAGACCAGGATCACGTGCAGCATGGTTAGCCAAGTCCCGAGTGTCGACCAAAACATAAACCGTATCATAATCTACAAGATACCCACAGTCCCGGAGGATATATGAAAATATCTTCTTCCACACTGGGAAACCTGCATGCGGATTGCTAGATTTGCGGTCATAATTGTGGCCACAAGATCGGTCAAAGCTGGCTGCTGGGTCCCCTAAGATGAAGACATCCTGTTGATCAAAATTCATTCTTTCTTCATTATCACATGGAAGTGGCATTCCATTAGGGTCTTTGCAAAACTCTTCATGATCAATACCTCGATGAGGAGGTTGTGGTTGACCAGTCACTTGGGCAAGAGACGGCGAGCAGTTTGATTGCTGCTTTTCAGCTGATACCCTGCCTTTAGGAGGCATTCGCGGCGTGTCACGAGGTTTCCAGCCACGCCAGTGTCGGTTATTCCAGGTAGGTCCATGTCCATAGAAGCAGGGTTCCTCAGGTACCCCGGCTTCCACCAGTTCTGCAGTGCTGCCTTCCGATAGCGCAGCATCATCATCTGCAGGCCTTGGCCGATGAGGCGCATCTTCTTTGAGACTGTCAGCACATTGCTGTGGGGAAGTAGTGGATTCCTCTTCTAAGCTGATGTATCCGTCACGTTCAGGATCCATTACAGGGGCTAAGGCCAACAGCGGCCAGGCCCGACGAATTTTAGCGCAAGAGCAAATCTACCCGGCTAAGGCTAACAGCAGCCAGGCCCGGATGATGGCGATAATACAATAATCGCAAAAGGGGGCAACCAGAGGGAAAGGTCAACAGCGACCAGCCCACTGAATCATACCAAAGGACAACCTAGGTTGCAAGGCTTGAGCCAATGTAGACAGCCGAACATACAGCTGGGTTGTCAACCACATACACGCAAAGCATCAGCAACGGTAAATAAGGGCCTAACAAATCTCCTCTTCAAACCATGTAATCAATCAACTCTTGCCACTACCAAATTTATTGGGATAGGTCACAATTGCTTACCACTCGAGAGCAAAGCACCGCCCCCGCGTGAGAACGATCTTCTGTTTTGACTTGTCTCATTGCGTGTTGCAGCTCCCTACTGCTAGCAACACAAATAAAAAGGTTTATGACATCCTCAATCCACTTTTAGCATAGGCAGCTGGCACCATTAGACGTAAGGACCGAAGCCGGGACAGTGGTACATACCCGTAGAAGTAACAAAGTTCGTTGTTCCCGAAAGGCCATTAGGTCTCAATCTAATATGTCACAAAGAAAGATCAGCTCCAAGAGCGAGTAATGTCCAGGGAGGGGAATGCCATGTGGGAGGTGAACAGAGAGATAGTCAGGTGGCACATCAATAGCAAACTTGCCACGTAGGAAGTCACTAATATGCTCCATAGCAGTGGAAATCAGGCAAGTGTTCAAGTCGGGCAAGCATGAGTTGCGAGGTCTGGCCCAACTGCAGCACCGACCTAACAAAAGGCTCACCTCTTAGGGTTGAGGCAACCGATTTCACATCAAAGGCAATGCGGACCCACGCTCCTGGATCAAAAGCTCTTAACAATGCTATCGCCTCGACTTGATCCAGGGTCCCAGTACGGATATGAAGTATTTCCTCTTCTGTGGCCTCATTACTGACGATTTTCTTCCCAAATGACCTGTCCATCCAAAGTAGTCCTCAGTCTTCTGGAGGGGCAAATGATGATATGCCAGGGAGCAGGAGGTAAGGGCAACAGCGCCCAGCCTCCGTTCCAGGCAGATCCAGAGTAAAAGAGGAAACTTTAGCACCCAGACCAGGGAAAACAGCAGGGCGTGTGATGAGAACTTTGAGCAGAAATGCGAGAAGTCATGCAGACCTTCAGAGAGATCCTTGGCACAGGAATACAGCGAAAATGGAAGGCGGAGACTCCAAAACAATACAAAATGCCCGTACATTGTTTCGGTCCAAGCCTTGCTGGATGAATTACTTAATATGACAATACTGAAGTCGACAAAAAAGAGCATGAACGAAACAGTAATGTGTGAACAGCCTTGTCATGAGTGAAACAAGTTTGCTGCAGGTAAGGCGAAAGACCCGGAAAATGGCACCCCACTCGTGCTGGTGAGGTCACGGTCTAGCCACCTTTCTTACAGTCAAGGATGTTTACACTCAGCTCAGCGTCCCCGGAGTGCTCTCGCAATTCCAGGGGTCACTGTCGATCCAGTCAGTTCATGATCATCTTTTTGCTAAACCATAACAACATCGCCTTGTCCTAGAAACATCTGATCAGTATGTACTGGTTCACCATTATGGACAATCCAGCATGCTTCTCCACGGACACCGCATAATTGCGTAAGGCCCAGGTGATAGATGACCGATGTTATGCACTATGCGAGCGGATCCATACTGCTCCTGTAAATGTAAGCCTGCGTAGGTGTAGACTGACTAGGACAGTGACCATGTCAGCTGGTAGACTCAGGAGAATCGCCACCACCGTGTGTCTGTTTCGGTGGAAGACAGGTTGGAAGTCACTGAAAAAAGAGTGCACTGATTTAAAAAAATAAAGCGTCCCTTCTGAAGTCTGGGCAGCAACGGTCAACTTTGGAGAGTAGCATGCCCTCCAAGGCTTTCTTCTCTCCTTGGACAATCAAACACCGGCTAGGCAGTAGCATTCATTGTTGTGTCTGTGTATGTTGGCAGGAGGAGCTTCATGGAGCGTACTTAAGAGCCTGTGTGGGGTAAGGAGAATTTCACTTCAATGCGGAGGTAGAACCCATTATCCATCCCTACAAGTCTGTTGCGGAGCTCGACTCCATTAAGCCACATACGTATTAGGAATTGCAAGTTAGGGGGTGGCAGGACAGCGGCAAGAAGTTCCAGGACAATCTCCTTGTTGGCATTTTTGGGGAGGGTAGTAACAAACTGGAGGCTTCCCTCACCACAGACGATCTCAATAATTCCTTGAGGCCGCAGGCGAAAATACCAGTAATCTTCTCCAAGGATAAGCAACAGATTTTGTGACCGGAAAACTGCTGGGTGAGCTGGTGCATGATTTATCGATCGGGACGACCCACCATGTAGTGTGCTCCCAGCATTCCGCAAGGTCTTCGTAACTACAGGCCACCACCCTAATAAGGCCCATAAGAGTCATTCCAGCCTGGATCTGGAGCATAACAAAGGGGGATGCACCTGTGCCACACCAACTCCTGGCCAATCGTGAAACGTAAAGCTTGCCGTCATACTGGCAAAGGTGTGCCGGCATCCCATATTTCCGACCCAACTCGATATTGCCAAGGCAAGTGTGGACCTCTGACGCCGCTGGTCAGGGTGCATGGATAACCATCTCACTCAAGTTAATTGTTGCAGACCTTGCACTGACAGCTGAAGGCATCTGAAGTACCGAAAGGCGACAGTGCCCTGTAGTACTTTCTGAGCCGAGATCGCTACACAATAATTGGATGTCTGCACAGTTCATCATCAACCTGACAAGGGCAGCGTGTGCATCCCATGCAATAGCAAAGAATGAAGAGCAGGTGCTTTTTAACTTTGCAGTCCTGAAATTGTACGATGCCCAACAACCCTTAGTATAGAGCAATGAGCTATGGACTGGACTGGTGAGAAGAAAATGCCTGAGGCCATACGCTGAAGCCTACAAAGCTACAGCGCTTCACCATTAAGAAGCACCACTATTGCTTTGCAGCCAACAGCAAAGGACCTCTATTGAGGTATCGGAAGGTCTCCGTGCTTCGAGAGGGTACAATCAATGTAGCAAAGTACCTACAAGAGGTTGCCTTCGTGAGGCATTCCTGCCGGGACTTGGTTGAGAACGGCGCTAAGAAAACCGACATGATGGTGATCTGTGCTCCAGTGAAATCCATTCTTGAGTGGCGACCACTTCAGTGGCCGAGATTCCAAACTAAATGCCTTGCAATGAGGAGGTCCCGTAACCCGGACCAGGAGTTAATGTCAAGGAGACAAGAGGTAGCTGGTGGAGTTGCGGGCTTGAGTGACAGCGCATATGGATTCCGTGCAGCATGTTTAGGATGAGGACAACTCCCTTCTATTATCAGTTGTATCAGGAAAGGTAAAGGAGACAGTTCCCTGGCCTTTCTCAATTGGAAAAGTAGTATGGGCACAGGAGCGCCTGCAGGGAGCATAAGGGCGGCAAGGATGGTCCAGGGCATCCCAATCGTAATAGTAACAAAACCACTACCAGTATTTATGCTCAGCACATCTGTGAGTGAGGTGTTGGTTAGGAAACCAACAGCAATCACGATGGCAGATGACACATTTACAGGCAAAGCATTGCGGAGGTCTACGGACTTTGGCCAGTTCTGTTGCTTTGCATTCCATGTCAGGGTGCACCAATCCAGGAGGCGGATCATACCTGCGCGTGTCCGCTTCAAAGGGCAGACACCTTAGACTTTGGTGCAATGAGCGCGTCTTGCAGTGACGACATAATGATTCAAGTGAGGGCCTTTACCCGGTGTCTGAGTGACTCCGCAGCAATCAGAAAAGAGTGCTTAAGAACAACCCGGTCGGGAGGTGATCCTCAAATGAACAAAAAGAGTCAAGTCACACCAAAGCCAGAACCTCCATGGCAAGTGCCAATATAGGATTGTAGATCACCACAAGGGGGAGTGGCCACCCCTCAGTCTTTTTGTGACGCCCATCCGGATAGACAGTCCATGCTGTTTACCCTAACAAACTCCCTAGGTCAACTCTAGGGTCAACCACGGTGAGACGCAAAGAAAATTTTATACACAAAGGCCGGAGGCGCTCAGGAGAGCACAGGTTCTTGATAGTGTGACCCACTCTATTCATGCCATTGCGGATGTGAAGAAGTAGACGTTTTGAGAATCCAGCTTTTCAAGAAGCTGCCGGTGTCTGTTGTGACCATCCTTAATCACATCACTCAGTTTCACAAAGCTCTGGGCCGACATATTGAGATTAGATCCAATGTCATCACTGATCTGCTGCAAATGATCAGTCTGACCTGAAAATCAGTAGCCACATGACGCAACAGATCCAATTGCTTTACGGCAATCTGCTTCATCTCAATATTGGCTCCCTGTGAAATGGATCTTTGTGCTTTCAAGCCCCACAACATCACTTTGATCAACTTTGAAGTTCCCTCTTGACCTTCCCATGTCTTCCACAGAGGTGGAAACTTCCTTGATTGCTTCCAGCAAAGCTTCCGTCTCCGCGCGAGCAGTAGTCAACTCCACCGACATGGTAAAGGTCAACTCATTAGACTTCAGTCAAAGCACCCTCAGGAGGTGGAGTCTCAACTGGTGGGGGAACTGGTCCGCCTCAGGGACTTCCGTCTCTGCCGCATTGGCAGTAACCTCTGGATGCTGATGCTCCGCCATCGAGAAGTCTAAGACAAAGACAAAAGGTGCTTTCGAGTGTGATACTTGATCAAGGCTCTCACGATTCAAAAACATGAATTCTTTCTCTTTCGAAAATCAGCCAGCCACAAACAAACTCTTCAAAGACATTTCAAAGTCAAACAGGTTCAGTTGGAATCTTTGGCCACAAGTTTCCATTCGGCTTGTTCGAAATCGAAATCGGATGTTGAAACATTTCCGTCAGAGAAAATCTCTCCTGCTCGGCAGGTATCAGTCTTCACCAAAGAAAACCCACACCGCATAGCAGAAGCACTAAGGCAATAGGCAAACATGCACACTAGCAAGCATTAGGTAACTTAGTTACCTAACCCCTGTAGCAAAGATAGGGTGAGACGTCCACGAAAACACCACAAACAATTCTCAACATGCATCACATGAAGGTGTTTCAACTCAGTATGAAAGACGAAACAATGAGAAAAGGAAAATGATGATATCATGAACTGCAAAAGATGATTTCCCTTCTTGGATACCACGGAGGGCAGGGCCAGAAGGTCATGAAACTTACTCCCCTTCTTGGATACCACAAAGGCAGGGCCAGAAGGTCTTGAAATTCAACAAAATTCACCTGCTTATCCCCTTCTTGGATGCCACGAATGGCAGGGCCAGAAAGGTATCCAAATCACTCTCTTGTTGAATCAAGTTCAAGTAGTTTCTGATCCAATTAGATCCTTGATCTGTTGGTCCTGGAACCAATCCCACTGCTTCAACCAAATTGGTCCACAAACTCAAAGGTCTGAGTGACTTGGTCAAGCCGTCGGATGGATTCTCTTCACCCTTCCAATGCGTTATAGACAACTTGCGGGTTTTGTGCAAATGTTGACAATACTTCACACGCAACTCTAAGCGCCTGACTCGACGAAGCAAACCGTCCATCTTTCCCATACTGATGGCTGCTTTGGCATCATTGAACATCCTAAGACCCATTTCTCCAATGGTTTGTTGAGGCATACCTAAAGGATCAAGGGGGATTCCCTGAATCACTGTTTGCAACAACAACATCCAATGGACACTATTTCCTTGGCTGTTTCAACAATGGAAATGATTTCAGCCTCAGCAGATGATAAAGCTGGAACTTCCTGCTTCCTCGAAGAGAATTTGATGCAACACCCCTTGTAGATGATGATGGCTCCAGAAACTGAATCCAAACCCCAAGAGGCATCACAAAATGAAATGACTTCCTTCGGCTCTCCAACATAAGGACACTGAGTTGCTGGCATTCGCTGCGCAAAATGAAGATGCATGGCCAACCATTTCAAAAATGTCCTCATGTAATGTTCAGCCGCAGGATTAGGTTTTGCCTGAAAACGAGACAAAAATGAATTTGGAAAAGATAGATCTGCTCTTGAAAGTGCTGCCCACGAATTCCAAGGCTCCCTTCTTACGACTAGGAATCCTTCCAGTCACCTTCATTTTCCAAAAAGCTTGGAGCTTCGAAAGAAAGGCTTCTCCTTCTTCTTGATCTTGTGCTGCTATCAGCAAATCATCAACATACACCAAAATCAAGACGAGCCCTCGTTTGGTAGACAATCGAAACAAGTTACTTTCAAAAAGTGTCTTCT
Source organism: Breviolum minutum Mf 1.05b.01 (assembly GCA_000507305.1). Lineage (NCBI taxonomy): Eukaryota > Dinophyceae > Suessiales > Symbiodiniaceae > Breviolum > Breviolum minutum. Next base: position 16,611 of record DF243591.1, on the reverse strand, counting down.
CATTCAAAGCTGAAGCCTCTGATTTGATATCATTTTCACGATCCAGTGGTGACTACCATTCCCAACATACCAGTGTGAATCATCAAGATAACAAGAATTCTCCAATACTTGCCAGCAACAAATGTGAAGTCTGCTGCGATTGAGGTAAGTGCGGGACTTTGATCATCTCCTCCCTCATGATGGCGTCTCCTACGAGCCTGTACACAAGAGTCACAACCTTTGTCGTACGGCCAGTGGCCACGAGCTTCGTGTTGCCGCAAAAGGCTACCCAGCAACTGGGACTCAAATTTTGTGAAAAATCTGATTCAGGTTCTTGAGGAATAACTTCTTTCCTTTCTCCTAAATCTGAGGGCATGGCTTCTTCCCTTTCGTGCTCAGGTGTTGGCACATACCCACTATCCTCGTCATCGTCATTAGGTGGTCCTTCCAAATCAATCTCAACTGGAAAACCCCTGACATGCTCATGATTCACGTCATCAATAGCACATACAAAATGACGACCTTCAATGAACTCTTCAGTCAGACTTGTCTCAACATGTTCAAACTGAGGTTCACACAAATCAAGATAAAGCAACAGTCTCACTCTTGCCAATCTCTGTCGTGTTGGTATTGGGCTCAGTACTAATCATTCGACAAACATAGGAAAAGGGTCCTAAACCATCAAAAGTCTTGATACGACACTCTTTCCTCATGTTCTGACTTCCTACATTTTCTTCAAACGAAACCTGTGGAATCGAAGAAACCTTAGTCATAGCATTTGGATCTGAAACACATGACTCCGAGGTCTTGGCCGAAATAGTCTGTTCAAGTGGATGATCAACCTCAGTCAAAACATCCTTGGTCTGACAGGCCTTAGTATATATGTTTTTTAATTTTTATTTATTTATTTATTTATTTATTTTATTTTTATTTAAAATTTACTTTTTAACTCTATTTTAATTCTCCTCTATTTTTACTCTACTCTAATTTTGCTCTACTCCACCTTTTTTTCTATTCTCTTCTTTTTTTTCTTTATTGTATTCTAACTTTACTCTATTACATTTTACTCTACTCTAATTTTATTATACTTCTTTCTACTTAATTTTACTTTAGCTTCTTTCTACTTTACTCTAACTTTACTTTACTATACTCTAACTCTAGCTTTACTTTACTTAACTCTACTCTAGCTTTACTCTAATTTTTACTCTGCTTTACTTTACTCTCCTTTACTTTACTCTACTCCAGCTTTTCTCTACTCTAACTTTACTTTACTGTACTCTAACTTTACTCTACTCTAACTTTACTGTAATCTACTTTACTCTTCTTTACTTTTCTCTACTCTACTTTATTCTTCTTTACTTTACTCTACTTACTCTACTCTACTTTACTTCACTCTGCGATCTTGTTCGTGAATCGGAAGTTTCTCAACTAAACTTCCTTCGAAAACACCGTTGCCTTGGGCTTTCGAAATATCTGGTATCTAGATTTTCTAAAAAGAAAAAGATAGTACCACAAATCTCGATATTTTGCATTTTAAGGGTGTAAGAATCATCTCAAAGACGTTTTTTTTTTTTGAAGCCGACAAGTCTGTAGTCACAGCGTGATGCAATCTATCTCCATGTCAGGTCCTTTGTCATTCTTCCTACGTGATTTATTCCCATGAGACTTCAAGACTTGAACTTCCAACCACCAAGCTCGATCTGAAATCTTCAAAGGAAACTTGACTTTCTTGTGATAGAGGCCACTTACCTTCAAAGTACCGAAACGTGTTTCCCATCCCTGCTCATGCAAGGAATACGAACTCAAAACGTTGATGTCCAAAGCACAAATGACAACCTTTCTCATGACAACTTTGGTTTGACCTACCTTGCATTCCAAATCAACCATGCCTCGTGTTGGTAACACATTGTCACCTGCTCCCTTCAGGACAGGAATGCCGACTTCGTAACGGTAAACAATCTTGTAGTTAGACAGCCACCGTTCTGAGATAATATGACAGGTGGCTCCACTGTCCACCAGCCACCTACGCCTAGGGTCTCCTACTCCTATCGATTGAAACTTTTCGGATAAGGTTATCTCATCGACACGGTGGGACTCACTCTCAGCTACGGGCCGCTCATTTCTCGAAGTTCCGGATTCACACTCTTTCACGCACATGATAATCTGCTCATGAATATGCTTGACAGATCCTCCAGCACTTGGATCAGCTTCTGGTTCTGGGTTATCCTCACCCTGGTCTTCCTCTTCATATTCGTCATCATATTCTTGGTCATCTTGTTCTTCTTCCTCATCAACTCCTCGAAACTTGTTTCCCTTTCCTCTTCCTTTTGTCTTTCTTCCACCTTTTCCCCTACCTTTGCCTCTTCCACCAGGCTTGGTAGGCTGAGCTTTGGCCTTTGGTTTAGCGCTTCTTGTCAGGATGCTTCTCCCAGCAATCTTTTGCTAAATGACCCTTCTTGCCACAATGGCTGCGCTTCTTGGGGACCGATATAGTGACGGCAGCATTGCTTACATTGAGATGTTGGTTGGAATACACAAGACGATGTTTGCATCGGCCCGCAGGTTCAGGTTTTTGAACTTGGCCGCCCCTGGAAAGGGAATGCATGGTGGCGATTGGGTGTCGAGTTGGTTGTCTTGTTTGAAGACATTGGGACAATTCTCGGCCAAATGGCCTTTCTTTCCACAGATGAAGCATGTCTTGTCCTTGACATCTGGCTTCCCCACAGGCTGTGTCACATGAATTGAACCCATGTCACCTTGAACTCTGGTTCTGATATAAATATCCTGAACTCCAAGGAAAAGCTGCTGCACGGTCGTGGCATTTTGATGCAATTGAAGAAACTCTTGCGCTTTCCCAGGCAGATTTCTCATATACAGCAAAAAGTGATCACCTTCACTAATGCGGACATCCTGCAGCTGAGCTGCAATCAGAAGCTTCCAACATTGAATGAAAAGATTCAATCTCTGTCTGCACTTCTCTCACGATGTCTGGCAAATGATCTGACTCCTTCACTCGAAACCTGATGCACTGCTCACGGTACCCTATAAGGCTTCAGATCTTGAAAGTCAAGAAAACTTTTGTCTGATCAATCGAAGAAGCTCAAAACCATTCGACTCAGTGATGCCCAAAGCCGAGATCTGGCTCTTGATCAAGTTCTCAATCTTGCTGTATCCAATAAATTCTGCTGAAGCAAATTAAAAAGTCTCTTGCTCCTCATGGTCTGATCATGAATCAGGCATAGCCAACCTGAAAACTGTTCCAACCAACTCTTTAAATCCTGATAATTCTTTTCCTCTCAATGTCCAATTCTTCCAAGATGCTGTTGGCATCGAAGGAATCGATTTCTCATCCATCTTCATTTCTTTTCTACTTCCGGAGGCATTTCCTTGTCCTCCATTCGATTGTGATGGATCACCAGCTCCTTGTTCTGATGCCCTTCGATTCATCTCTTGTGCCATCTGAATCAAAAGATGACTCATTGCACCCTGCGCCACAAGCAATTGTGCAACTGGATCTCCAACTCCTTGCTGTGGAGGTGGAGGTGGAATCGGAGCTTGGGCTGGCATAGGTCTGTGACCTGGATTTTCACAAGGAATACTTCCAGAAGACATTCCAAAAACTGGATCATTCGTAGATACCCTATAAGATCCTGCCATCCTTGGCCGATCCCTCAGACATCCCTCCTGGAGAGCTCAGCAATCCCGCAGGTGCTGCACTTGCAGACTGAACTGGGGTCGAAGGCCCAGACGAAATAGGAGATGATGTTGGATGAGATTGAACCGATGGAGTTCTTTGAGATACGAAATCCTTCTGAAGTCGTATGTTCACTTGGGGTCCCAATGTGATGTACCTGGGATGCAGGTATGCCTGCTTCAAAAGCTCTCTGCAACTCTGCATTCACTCTCCTGGTCGGAAACTCAGAAGCCCCCATAAACTCAGCTTCATACCGTTCTGCTGGGCTCAGTGATGATAAGGCCGCTGCAAAAGGATTGAAAGATGAAAAACTGTTTCCTGAATCTGAAAAAAAGGTCGGTCTTTCTTCACCAGCACAGGCACTAGCCTAACTGGAAACCACGAAATGACAACGTAAGCCCAGTGAGACAATCCGGCCAAGACGTACCACCGCGTGCCTGTTGGTTGGAGAGCACGAGCAACTTGACCAACCTAGGACTTGGTGAAGCAAGTGAAAAAACCTCTTTAGAAAGAACGGTGCATTCGGTAAAGAGTGCCGGGCTGTGCATTGCGCAGCTTCCCTCATAACATTGCCACAGACGGAGGAGAGTGCATTGGCACGCATGCTCAACGCAATCGATGTAGTGATGTCCTTTTTGTTGACTGGAACTTTGAGAAGCTGACAGTATCTCGAAACCCCCATGACAACCTTTGCAAAGGACGGGTACGGCGCCATTAATCGACTGTATCCGCAGGTTCTCGGTTTCTAATCCAACTCGACCTCGGCGTTAATTAGTTTGTCTGCATTGTTTGTTAATTTGATGAATGTTTTTGCAATTCAGTTGAAAAGTTGGGAAGTCCGTTTTCATCTGTTCCGCTGACCTGAAAGGCTCCGCCTGCGACCTTCGTGGCACGCCCACAGCAAAAAAGGAAGAACCTTTGGCATGACTTTGTTATTTCCCACCTGGAAGGTACTGGTCTCAATGGAAGGTGCTGGCGTCCATGACTATCCAATCGACGTCAGAGTCTGGATCTAGACCATAGTGGACTCAAGCATCCAAAGGAGCTGCTGTGCATTGATACTATGAAACTTTTGTGGAGTGGGCTTTAAGCGCAGCAATTTTGACTTTCTGGCTATCGATGAATTTGGAAAGAGATTCTATCCTGGACAGTCATCCACCAACACGTGAGTGAACCAACCCATCTTTCCTTGCCAACGTGGGAAGTATGCAGGAAACTCTATGCTGCATGGGCAGTTACTGTACAAATCTAACTTGCCTACGTCGTCGTGAGAGGTACTGAGTGGAGGGTTATAGTTGTTCTGAAGGCCTAGTTTCACTGTTTCACTTAGATTGCTGGATGTCCTTTCCGTGTTTTGGGGTGGTGTTGTTTTTGGTTTTGTTGGTTTGTTTTGTTTTTACTTTTGTATTGGCGCATCCAGTCTTGCGCATTTACGCTCCAACAGCTCGAGATCAGTTGACAGACCATGCTACGAGCTAGATCGGCAATCGCCACCAAAAAAAAAGCACTTGACACTCACCACCGTCCCTAGTGACAGGTCATACTGCTGGGACATCTACTCGAGGCATTGTGATGGTTGCTTCAATGTGGTGCACCCTAAGCTCATATGGCCAACACAATTTCAGAAAGTCGGGTGGTTTCCACTTCCGGTCATCATTGTTTCGTCAGACCCGGAGACAATGATAAGTGGAATGATCGCAACCTGATACAGTGTTACAGGTGTTGCATGTCGTACCATGAAACATGTTCTTCTGCTCAGGTAATGTCGATTTCTTTGACGTCGCTGGGCACTGGACGGTAGCAAACCCACAGGTGGAGCACCTACTTAGTTCAGGTCACCGCTGCTTGCACATCTCGTTTCGGTCTGTCATTCTGGTGCTGCTGGATGGGTGATAAAAAGCTAATTCAGAAACACGGTGATGGTTTTCACTTCATCATTCAGGGGCTGACATTTTGAGTATCAATCATGCGATCATTCTGCCTCGCACTTCTTATCTCTGGTGGGGAAGCTGGTAAAAAGCAGTTGCAAGGTGGGACGAAGTTTTTCATATTTCCATATTTGGTACCAAGCGGGCCAATTTCGGCCTGGTATTTATTGATTCAGGTAAACTTGTTGCCTTTGACACTTTGCAGTATTCTGTGGATTTCAGATGGCCTTCATTGGCCTACATTGTTGGTGGCCTTATGTGGCCTCATGTGGCATTCATGGTTGTTGGTCAAGCGGCCTATTAAACTGGTACAAAAGTGAAAACCACCGGAGCCGCTACGAGGCTGAGGATGTTCAGAAATATTGCGAATAGGTGGCTGCAACCGGGTGGTATCCCTTACACTGTGTTAACTTGATCACAGCTCTGAGGGCTATCCGCCACCCGCTGTCTAACCTGCGGTCGTGATCTTACACTTTGCTTTTCACTGTGGTGATGAATATCACATTACAGTGCTTTTGCTTCCGCTTGCCCAAATGGAAGGTACACCAAAATTGTACTTGAAGTGGCTGTTGCAACTCAGCAAAACATGGGTTGTTGTGACGGATGAACGTTTTCTCTGGCGTCTCTGTGATGTGGCACTCACTAGCCGAGCTGTTGCGATGGCTGCAGAAGGTTTTTATTTATCCATTCCGTTAAAATCTTGTGGTCTCATTCTTCACATTTGATGGTGAGATGTGAAGTGGAGTGATGCTTCAGCTGTGAAATACTGTTGGTGGTCTCTGCTGGAGATAGCCAACAGTGTTTCCTGTATGTTCCTGCAATTTGCGGATGCGAAATTTTGCGAAAAAACACGCAGTGATACAACCTTACGCTTGACAAAAGGATTCCAAAACACTGGCGATGATTTCGATCCTGCACTGGTGATTCGGTGAAATTGCGATGTTACACTTTACCTCTTTTCTGGACGGATTTCACTTTACCCTCTCAAGATGTGACCGATGGTACATGCCATTCGGAGGATTTTCTTTGGTGCACTGTTTTTGTCTGCTGGATGCAGAGCATCATTCCCAGACAGGCAGTTTCATACTGTACATTTCATATTTTACCACTTGTGACAACCACTTGCGGAGTACTTTCCGTTGGACCTTTCGCTATGCCATTACCCAAAGAGGTGCTGTGACCATGAAAATCCTCACAGTACCGTGGTATCGTACTTATAGCAATGGTTCAAAACAAAGATGCGCGTGGCAGGTGTGATACTTTCGAGACCTTTGTAGATGTCCGCGGAACCTTGGCGACGAACTAGGACTGTTGTGGCGGCGCCGCGGCTTTCTGCGTGGCAGGCGTGGCACTTTCGGCAACGCCGGCTCGATTTGCGTGGCAGGTGTGGTACTTTCGAGACCTTTTTAGATGTCCGCGGAACCTTGGCGACGAACTAGAATTGTTGTGGCGCCGCGGCTTTCTGCGTGGCAGGCGTGGCGCTTTCAGCATCTCTGGCTCGATTTGCGTGGCAGGTGTGGTACTTTCGAGATCTTTGTAGATGCCCGCGGGACTGTTGTGGCGCCGCGGCTTTCTGCGTGGCAGGTGTGGCACTCTCGGCACCTCAGGTTCGATTTGCGTGGCAAGTGCGTTACTTTGGGGGCCTTTGGCTCGATTTGGTGTGGTATTTCAGGTCATCCCCTGAAGGCCTCGTAAGTGGTAACAAGTTGTCAGGTCGGTGCCGGTGCGGAAATCGTTGGCAACTTGTGGACGTCAAAGATCTAAGTTTGTTCTAGGTATGAATCATCGAAGGAAGTTTAAATAGAAACTTCCGACAATATGGACAGTTGAAAAGCAGAGTAGAGTAGTCAAGTCAGCAGAAAGAAGATGCAATAGCGCGAAAGTCAGAAGAAAGAAGATACATCCGCGCCAAATGTTAGAGAAGTCGCGAAATGCTGTGTTTTTTCAATGCTTCGTGTGTCGGGTCAGTCCAAAAGTAGGCCTGTTAAAGCGGCGGGTGCGGAGGTAGCTGCTCAGAGGAGAAATAAAAAATTGCACGCCGCTGTGGCGAAAAGCACATTTTGAAGTGAAAATGTACAAAACACGTCAGTTTCGGAGCACTTTTTGAAGTTCTGATGTCGAAAAATTGCACGCCGCTGTAGCGAAAAGCACATTTTGAAGTGAAAATGTTTAAAACATCACGTGTTCGGAGCACTTTTTGAAGTTCTGATGTCGAAAAATTGTACGCCGCTGTGGCGAGAAGCACATTCAGAAGTCAAAATGTTAAAAAACTGAGGTTCTCGGACCACGTTTTGAGGTTCTGATGTCGAAAATTAGTCAGGTATTAAGTTAGTCAGTTCGTCACTTAGTCAGTTAGCTAGTTAGTCAGTTAGTTAGTTTTTCAGTTAGTTAGTTAGTCAGTCAGTTAGTCATTTAGTCAGTTCATCAATCAGTCAATCAATCAATCAGTCAGTCAGTCAGTCAGTTAGTCAGTTAGTCAGTTAGCTAGTTAGTCAACTAGTCAGTTCGTCAGTTAGTCAATCAGTCGTGAGTCATTTGAAATGGTCAGTTAGTTAGTTAGTTAGTTAGTTAGTTAGTTTGTTAGCTAGTTAGTTAGTTAGGTAGATAGTCAGTTAGTCAAGTAGTCAATTAGCAGTTAGTCAGTTAGTCAGTCAGTCAGTAAGTCAATTAGTCAGTTCGTCAGTTAATCAATCTATCAATTAATCAGTGAGTCAGTCAGCTAGTTAGTCAATTAGTCAGTTCATCAGTTAGTCAATCAGTCAGTTCGTCAGTTGGTCAGTTAGCTAGTTAATGAGTTAGTTAGTCAGTTAGTCAATTGGTCAGATAATCAATTAGTCAGTTAGTCAGGCAGTCAGCCAGTCAGTAAGTAAATTAGTCAGTCAGTCAGTTAATCAACCAGTCAATCAAGTAGTCAGTCAGTCAGTCAGTCAGTCAGTCAATAGGTCAGTTCATCACTTAGGCAATTACTCAGTTAATCAGACAGCAGCAATCAATCTCTCCTATACGTTTCCTATTCTTGAAACTTGCGCAAATGCTTTGTGGGGTATAGTACTGGTAAATGAATATTCAATCACAGATCCTTCAGCTTGCCAGTAACCTGTACATTGGAAACCAACCCAGTTGCTAATATGTTGACAAACTAAACCCTCCGATCTGGCCAGTCCAATTTTTACCAAGTTGGTGAATCTTGAAATACTATATATGGGAAGGTCAAAGGACCAAACCAATGGCCTGTTGGAGTCAACAGGCAATCGACTCTCGTTTGGGGAGCCCCCAAAACGCGCCTAAGGGACCTGGACTTTGAGGCAAAGGAGAGACCTGGAGGAGTTTTTGAACCATGAGAAATGAACCAAACTTATGGTTCTTTGATGTTCTTGGGTGATCACCTACATGGCTCCAGCAATCTTTGTTTAATTCAAATTCGCCAGAAAAACGACCTAGATTTTTCAACAAAAACACATGTGGACCTGGGTCATTCCAAGTTCTGTTTCGACGAAGGTTGCGTCGAGTTGGTGATTTGAGTAGAAGAACAGGGTGAGCCACCCGACATGTATGAAACACAAAAGTATCAACAGGAAAACCTATTACTATCCATGGAGTTCTTCCCATTTTTCATTGAGTCAATGCAGATTTTGCTCGCAAAAATCGACCCCATTCCAAGTGACTCGTGTTTTTCCAACCGTTTTTAAAACCCACAAAAACCGACACGATTCTCTATGGCTGACCTCAACCATCAAAAGTTGACAGTGAATTTGGGCAGATTCTGAAGCTCCAACAATCGTCTGTTCCAAAAATTCACAGTGGTTTGACACATGCCGAGAGTTGCATTCAGATGATGCAAACTCATTCATCCACCTGTGAGACATGGTATCGAAATCTCAACTGACCTAAGATATCTCATGGTTGTCAGGTCACGTCGCGTGGTTCAAAGTGTGACGATGTGGTGTCCCAAAGAACTGCTCTGTGCTACAAAGAACCACAAAGTACTACGCCGGTACTACTCTGTACGACCCTGTACTACAAAATACTACTCCGGTAGTACTCTGTACTACAAAGTACTACAACGTACTACTCCAGTACTACTCTGTTCTACAAAGCACTACGCCAGTACTACTCTGTACTACAAAGTACTATTCCAGTACTACTCTTGTACTACAAAGTACTACTCCAGTACCACTCCAGAGTGCTGCTCTGTACTACAAAGTGCTGCTCCAGTGCTACTCTAGTACTACNACAACATTTCGCGCTCCGGCTATCTCCCAAAATGCACGAAATGCTGCGCCTGCCACGAAAAGTCACACTCCAACTTGACCAAATAATGCACCCGCAAAATGAAGCTCATCATTGATCCGCGTAACATATGAAACGTCATTTCCAATGCGTGGAGCAAGTAAAGTCACCCTTGAAACTCACCAAGTACTGCGCCTGCCACGCAAAATGAATCTCATCATTGATCCGCGTGACATATGAAATGTCACTTCCAATGCGCGGACAATCCGAGGATAAAATCGTCATCTCGCACCCGCCGCTTCGCAAACCTTCCCGATCCGATCTTGGAGACGATTTTGTTTTGAAAAATACAACATTTCGCGCTCCGGCTATCTCCCAAAATGTCACGAAATGCTGCGCCTGCCACGAAAAGTCACACTCCAACTTCACCAAATACTGCGCCTGCCAGGAAAGATGCACTCTACTCTTCTCTACTGTGTTCTCTCTTGGCATCTTGGCGTCTGATATTCTGGGCATGATGTCTCTAGGCATCTATTCTCCAAGCATCTATTCTCTGAGCATCTAGGCTCTCAGCATCTATTCTTTTCGCATCTATTCCTTGAGATATGATATGTCCTCCTTATGTGTACCTATATGTCGCGCTTTTTAAAGCCATGTGTTGACCAGTATGTTTTGGGACAAGGTCTTTTTATAAACCCGCAGTCCCCCCGCTGGTATCCTACAGGGTTGAGATGGTATCACATAGTTTTCATGTGAAAGAAAGCCTTGTGAACGTCGTGAAAATGCTGTCCCAGCCTGCCGTCAGAAAAAACGTTTGTGTTTGAAAATGACCTCCGGGTTTTTTGTCTTTGTGTTTGAAAATGACCCCTCATGTGTGTTTGGAAATCTTGGGGCCCAAAATGATGTCCCTGGCAGTAAAAATGGATTCAAAACTGCTCTGTGTTTGAAAATGACCATCGGAATGTGTTTGAAAATGACCGCCCTGCCTATTGGGATTGCTCCCTGTTAATTGTACTGGAGAAAGATCTGGGATCTTTTCAGTTTGTTTTTTTAGTCGTTTTTTGTTTTTCCCTTTAGTGTTGTTTTGTTTTTTTAGTCTTGCTGTTGAGCCTTGGGCTGGTCTGGGTGGGTCAAAAGGTGGGGGTAGTAGCAAGTCCGCTGCTGTGGTGATTGGGATGGGGGTCAGGAATTGGCTAAGCTTTCCATGGTATGGTGGGAAACTGTTTTACCCCACAAATTACTCATGGCCAAAACCACGCTTGAAAAAAGGTGTGGGAACGAGCCATCGAATAGTGAGTAGTCCCAACCAGAATGTTCTTGCAAGCCATGCGTACCAAAAAGTATTGAAGCCACCACGTTATTTTTGTATTGTAAATTAAAAGTTATAATCATAATCATAATCATAATCATAATTACGATTATACTTATAATAATAATACTAATTATACTTATAATTAGAATTATATTTTGTATTTCATTGATTGAGGATTTGGTGCAAAGGACGCGCAACCAAACTTGAAATCATCGCAGTGAATTTTGCTCATTCGACATTTCGCAGTCACGATTAATGTATTATAGTTATTTCAATATTTCCGATACATGGAAAAATTGAGGGTGAACTGACCAACTCGCTTGTTTACGACGAAAAAGGCCGCCAGCCAATTGTACGGCCAAGTAAGCGTGTACCAAGTGTTTTTAAAGCACATAACAAATAAATCAAGGGATCCGAAGTGCTTTGGGCAGCCAATGCAGCCCATGATGACCACGAAGCGATTGGGTCAAAGGCACTGGAGAAAAAACACAATTGAGGACCCAAATAGGTTTCAAAAATAAAATTGGATCGATTGAAACATAATTTGTTGTCAAGAACTGCTTTTCAACTCCATGTTGATTCAAAAATCTATGTGTTTTTTTGGGCACCAACGTCAGTGACCTTGAGTTTTTAGTGCACATTGCGTGGCCGAAGGCAGGCTATGGGTTGACGTCCACCCGCAACAATTTGCAAATACGGCTTATGAATTGAAAGTCTGGGTTTGTCACCAGCACGTTTTAATCTCGAAACATGTCGTCCGAGCAGTGTGGTTAAAGATCTGCAACAAAACATGATTCATCTTGTAGTTTTCCAAGCGCAAACGTTTGATGGCGTCCACCGTTTTGGCCTCCCAACCCTTGCATTTTCTGCATTTTCCGCCAAAAATTATGAACAAAAATCCACGTTTTGCAATGAAATATACCGACACAGTGCAATTAGTCTCTTGAAAGCATAAAACTCGAACATTGCGGCGGGTCACGTGAACCTGAAACTCCTGAAGTTTTGCAGTTGTGAGCCCTTCGCTGTTCCAAACCGCCACCATTCAGAACGGCGCTTGCCCAAACCCTTCCACCGGCCGGCTTGCAATTGTGAATCCCATGAACGTGTTGTTCTTTTTCATTTCCTCCGCATCAGATAGTGAGGATGCCCAACCCTGGAAGGACCATTAAAAGTATAGCCCCTTGGAATTGTTGATTATAAAAATCACTACTAAAGTAAGGGCCTTTTTCGAAAGACCATTGAAGTAATGGTCTATGAAGGGCTATACATTGCGTCGAGGGAGGCAAACTTCACTAAATGGGGGCACCTAGGTACAGATTGTTGATTTTATTATGCACGATCTTTTGTTGAAGTTGTTCGGATTGTTTTATGTTGAAGTACTGGCCCCTGATTCTTCACAGGGTGAGGTTCATGTCCACCAAGGTGATGTAATTGTGATTTTATAGTTGCAAGTGGTTGGGCTCGTGTATTGGAGGGTCGTGAGTTCGTGATTTTTTTGGAGTTAGCTTCTGGGCATTCCTTGTTTCTATATCAGACGGGTCCCCAAGTGCATCGTTTGGGAATGTTGTGGGCGCAGACAACTTGTGTGATGTTATTTCGAGAGGCCAAAAAAACGTCGGCCCAGAAACTCCAACAGTATTTATTCCTTGCGAGTTTGAAACTGGTCCATCGTCAGGGACAACCAGGAAAACTTGCGGTGCTGAGATCTACAACATGGTGATGGTTGCAGTCGGAGATGTAAAAAATTGAATGCATTAATTTTCTGGGAGTGGAACTTGTGCTACCCACCTAGCCAACGGTGCTATTCGTTTGAAGTTCAGGGCACGTCTCAAATATCGGTTCCGCGAGTTTAGCGATATAGCGTGCTAGTTTCCAAGGTCACGTCAGAACTGCACAGCAATTGCAAGCCTGTTTCAGTGCACAGGCGCAACGTCAACTCGTCCACTGCTACGTACGTTCGACAGGTCAACAAACGAATCCCAATGTGAGTCCCATGCCAAATCCTCAATGCTGTTTTGTTTTAATGATCCGAAGTTCGCGTAGCAGCAATGTAATTGAAATTTGGACTCCAACATATGTGGCGGCCGGCGCACACTTGGAGCATCCATGAGATTGAAACATTGAACCCACTGGTGCGCAGGCAAAATGCCAACATGTCTTGTTAAGTTCACAAAAATTGCAAGTGATGTGTGGCCATGTATTGGTTTGGGCTGTTGCAACAGAAGTCCTGACCCGCGCATTCCAGAGATGAAACATGTCATGTCAGTTCTTGTTCCGATCAACATCCGGCGCTGCGACGATTGATTTGCACAGTTTTTGAAAATGGAGCGCCAAAAACATGCCACGGAAGCAACAACAGAATTGCAAAAAAAACCAGTCGTTTTGAAGCGGAAGCGCTTCGGTAGACATCGCGTAGAAACATTTCAATGTTTGTCGCAAATGATATTCCATATCGGCGTGTTGCGGTTGTGACCTTGCGTCTGTCAACATGCGGGCAGCAGGATTTTGATACCATTCAAGACGAAACCTGGTTGCTCATGAATCGGTCAATGTATCAATTCGTGACGCGAACGGATGAAAATGAGAATGTCCCTCGCAATGCGCCAATCGAGCAAATTGGGTCCCATCCATCAAATCGATGCCATCCTGTCTGTTGGCATGCCTTAGCCTTAATTTCCGCGTAGCAAATTCCAAGACGCAAAACAATTGTGCTTGTTGTGCATCGCCTGGTATTGGAAATTTGTTGCCTAAGCCCGAGTTAAATCATAAGCAATCTCACCAGATTGTCGGAACCTAGTTTTGAAAAACAAATCATTTGGAACATGATGTATCAAACTTTGCAACCAGCCCGCATTCATTTGTCGCTTTCTGCGGGCATTATTTGTTGAATCGATTTCATTAGGTCAGTCCATTGCCACCAGGGTTCAGATGTAATCTTTTGTTGTTCTGGTGGGGCCATATGACTGGCAAGTGCCGGTGTGAAAATTATTGGGATGTGGTGCTTTGCAGTGGTGCGAACCAGGTGTTGGTCCATTGACCGTAGCATTTTCCACATACATGCATTTGTGCGGTTGCTTACTTCTCCCGCCTCATTGTGTTTTCCTTGGAAGAAAGTGCTTTTCCGGCCCCACAAGACACCGGAGCGGTGGCGAATTGCAACTGTTCGGGTTTTACAAAAACAATAAATCGGCCAGACGATATAAATGGGCATGGTCTTGCCTTGGTAATATATATATTTTTTAATAGCCTTTGATCGGTTAGCGGTTAGCGGACACCTGGAGAACGGCGCGTGTTGGAGCGTTTGATTTTGCCCTTTCTGGTTGTTGTACTAATCATGGAGTGAATACAGTAACACTTTGGATTTTTCGACTTTGACTTTCCCCCTGTGTGCCCAGCTGCGGCCCACTTAGGGCACAACGGGTGAAACGCAAAATTCAATGTTGAAAAAGTACAGACGGTACATGAAATCAAGATAACATCATCGCTGAACAAAGGAAACAAAATCGTTGTAATGCTTCGGACATCGGTTTTTTGAACAAAAAATATGGTAACACAATTTCCGCTTTGTCTCTCTCTGTCGGGCTTGGTTTCTGCCGTCTCACAAAGCTCGTTGATTCCAATTCGACATTCAACATCGAGTATGATGGACTTCTCAAAGTTAAAACATTCGTAGGAATTGATTGCGCAGACAGTCGATAAATTGTATCTACACAGACTCAACGATTGTTGCCACCGTCAATGGTAGATGGCATTGAAAAATTCGTTGATAAATTGATAACAAACTTGTTCCGCTTGTTTTGTTCGGTTGTTTGCGCGCCTAGTACACAAATTTGCGCCGCAAAAGTTTATATGAATGGAATGCTGACCTGATGGTTTCTGGGTGTTCAAGAGGCTATCATGTTGCTACGTACAGCGACTAAGCATATTAGCATCAGTGTGCGTACTTCCCAATTATAAATGCCAAATGGCGTTTGTTCACCGGGGTGAAGTTGGTGCCAACTTTCGAACTTAGATCGCGGAATGGTGTCTTGCAATGGCCTGGCATTGCTGGCATCATCTTGGCGCCCAAACATCAGCTTGCAAAAGTCACGCCCACACTCAGCAAGATGTTGATCCTGTTGCAATATGTGCTACCACATACAAACCACCAAAAATAAATTCATGATGTGTTTATCCCATGTTGGCCCGAGTAGCAACGGAAACAAAACGAAAGTGGTGACTACACAGGCTCAACCGCCATCATTTCTTTCACGCGCAAATTTGGAAATTCTTGTCCAAAAATGATGTCATAAATGGCTTGGCTGCATGTTGCGTTCGGCCACGGTGATGTGGAAAGGACACGACATTAATCATCAGTTGCAAACTGCTTCGAGGCATTGATTTGGAGGTGCTTCCTTGTATGGTTCATTTCCCTGTGGTGACTCGAACCGTGCTGTACAATTTGCAACGCGGGGGCCCACAAGCGTATCTATTTTCCAAGTGAGATGGCAAATGCCACCCGTGTTTGCTGCAGCAAAAATAGAGGCGCGAACCATTTGCGTTCCTTATCCTGGTGCCGAACATGATTCCAAATGTTCCTGGGTCACAATGTTTCTGGCTGAATCGTTTTTGCTCAAACGTTTTTGTTCTCACCGTGCGTACGGTCGGTTTCCTCGATGATCATGCCTCTGCCTTCGGACCCCGTGACGGGACTCAAAAATCCAAACACAAAAACGTGCGTTCCAAAATCAAATTCCGAGAAAAGTTGGGTCCAATGCATCCTTTGGGTGGGGTGCGCTTGCATGGCCGAAGGCAGCGCTCTTTGGGGTGCAGGCAATGTTTGAACAGAAACATCAACGAGCGTAGCCATACTGTCAAAAGTCATCACTCACTTGAACGCCCGATCCTGTGCTAGCATTTGCCAATGACCGAATTGTTGACTTTGCATGCCACCACTTTGCTTGTCCAGTCATGCCGTGGGTGCTTCCGTTTTCGTGATTTTCGTGCACCAGTCGGATTCCAAAGCAGCACTCGTTTGAGCCACCGGTTCGGAGGCAAATTCGCGCTTTTCACTCTCGCCCGTCCGAGTCAGAGACTACGGTCCTGTGAAGGACACGGGGTGACACAACTCTACAAACCAAAGTGGGCTCGGCAGAACTGCACGTAAAATCCCTCAGAGGTGAACCATGAGGAAACTTCGCGTGCAACATGCCACCAATTGTCATTGTGGAAGAACTCTGAATAAAAAAATTGTCAAAATATCATCCCAGCGTGTTGATGGACGGCCACGTTTCCTGTGAGGTTTACATGCAAAATTCGACTCCCAATTCGTCAAGGGTGAGATTGCGTCGCTTCCAATGCTTGAATAGNGTGATGTGTTTTCGTACATAGTACTTACAGTGCAAATTTCGACGTGGCATGTTTCCAGAGGAAGTTGTTTGATAAGACTGTGTTTCACGAATTTGTGGCTCAAGCTCAAAACGAGCGAC
>DF243590.1:0-37581 GCA_000507305.1 Breviolum minutum Mf 1.05b.01 | reverse complement strand
GTGGATGAGGGAGACTGCAAAAAGTATGGCAGGAGCGTTCCCGTGTGATCGAAGAGCTAGCAGCCGGAGGTGGAGTGCAATGCACAGGAGGCACCCGCTCCGTCAGCCCACCGAGAGTGTGGTCCATTTGCCTCACGTTTTGATCGTTTTGTAACGATACCACAATTACACCAAGCTTGGGGGGGAACAGTACATGCCAATTCATACCACGGAATTCTATTGAGAATATCAGTACCTTTCCAACCAGGACCGTACCATTGGATTTGGTGGTATTTCTTGCCAGATTGTGTCACCATTTGTCGCCCTATGAGTTGGATGATACCGATACCTCAGCCTTGAAACATTCTCCGACAGGATTAAACGAAATTGAAAGCTGCCTGGAGGGACCGGAGGTGCTTGTTCTCAGCACCAGCATTAACTGCATAGAGGGCAATGAAGCGATTTGTGTCATGAGTTTTGCGCTTGCACATTGAAGCTGTTGCATTGAATGCAATTGACTTGAACTTCTTGTTTTCCTTGGCCCCTGCCAGATTTGTCCCGGGTACGAGGCAGTTGATTGTCAGATGCTGCCTCAGAACCTGCTACCCTTTTCCCTTGTGTTTCTCCATGTTCAATAGAGGCCATTTGTCCAGTATAGTTTCCATGTTGGTTGTTGAGAACACGTGGAAAATGTCTGGTTCTTTTACTGGGTTTGTTGTGAATCCAAATTGCTCGCCTTTAGGTTTGGCGCATGGGGTGAATGGTCAGAACCGGCGGGGTCCTTACGTCCGTTTCCATGGCAGTCCCTCTAGAGCGACTCTGAAGCATCATTTCATCATTTCATTCTAGAAGACTTCTGATGAAATGCGGCAGTGGTTTCTCCAATTCAAGGACCCTGACTATCAGAGAAAAAGGATCCGAAAGATCGTGCAGATGTCTTTGCACGGCGGTGACCCTTGCCATTGCCTCAGAACGGTGACCTGTCAGGCTTGCTTTGCTTCCTGATCTTCATCACTTGATGTCTAGTGCGTCTAGTGAGTCCACCGAAGTGTTCAATTGTTCATTGGTTCAGTTGTTCACTTGTCATCATTTATCATTATATACTGTATTTGTTGTCATTTATTTGTCGTGCTTTGTATCTTTTCAATCGAAGTCCTTAAGGCAGTGGCCCCATGGAAGAAGCCGACAGTACACCGCCAGTCAGAACAGACTGCGTCGTCTCAGCAAGGAACCAAGACTCAAAAAACAATTCACCCGGTCCATTCAAGATCCTGCAACACACACTGCAAGCAGAATTAGTACATTTAGTATACGTCATATATAAACAGTTCTGTGAAGTTTTGGTCTTGATGCAGCATTGAGTTGAATGTGACTTGTCTGGCACCTTTCACCACTGCGGCTATACACGTTAAGTAGATGTTTGCCGTGATTGGTGATCTGGACTCTAGACATGCCCAAATACAATGCGTAACTCTTTTTTGGGTGTCGAGTCGTAATGTGATGAATGTATATGAGAATATGATATGATTTTGATGTGATGAAATATCGATATGATATGTTTATATATGTTTTTGATGTTATTTTTTTTTATATCTTTTATGTATAATAGTTTTTTGTTATGTTTTTTGTTTTCCTCTCGTTTTGAATACTTTGAGGCCTGGACTGAATGGGAGGCTTGTGACCGCAGCGAGGAGCCAAGATGTGAGAGCAAATTAGATCTGACAATGACACAAACAAGACATTCACTATGACAGTCACTATGACATGCTATGATTCTGCTATGACTATGATTCTATATGATTCTATGATCAAAAAAAATGATTTTATTTGCTTGTTTTAGGCCCCATCGCCCTGTAAGGGCGCGTTTTCATGGCCTTTTCTCCGTGACAGGAAATCATTCTAACGTCAAGTTTTTCTGCATTTTTTCAATGTTTTTTCGCTGCATGTGCACGGTGTCTTCATGTAGACGTTGCAAATGTATTGCGCCTGTCACTCGAAACCATTTTCGGTACATACGTTACACATGTCCAAACCTGTGATGTAACCCGTGTTCAAAGTGTTACGGAATGGACTGCTTCGGTACATACTTCACGCATGCACTGTGCAGCTCATTGAGATTTGGGTGTGACATAGAGCAAGACAACGATTGGCTGCGCTGAAAAAATGAAACTCCGGCGCGTCCTTACGGGACGATGGACCGTTGTTTTAATATAGTGATTTTTCATCTAAGGCAAGAATTTATGAATTCATGAACCCATATTCTAAAACACTCAGGTTGTGGCGGTGGTCAGTCCTACAGACATCGGCAGGCAGGTTTTCCCACTTTGCCGGAAGCACACACATAGATATGTATATGTATGCATATGTATTTATACACAGTACATGTATCTATTTGTTGCATCATCTGAGATCCAAATCCATAGTGAATTGGCTCGATATCGATTTTGTGAAATGTGCAGATGGCTTGGCTTATTTGGGCCGGGGAGGTTCAGCGATTTCCGCAAGCGGGTGGAACTCCATGTCCGAAGGACCTCAAGGCCAAAATGAACATGTCCAATCGTCTGCTGGCATCGTAGACTGGCAGTAGAGATAGTGTAGATCAATAGATCGACCCATGGATGCGTTGCTGCATGGGTGTGGGCGGATGAGAAAGATAGATTGACAAGAGTCAGAGACAGTAGGTAGCTGGCACGATGCAAGTTGAAAAAAATACAGTCATACATTTTCATGCAGGTGTGCTGTGAATAATGTAAACCTAACTTCAAACGTTCATTTGATATCTATCGATATGGGTTCAGTCGCTGCTAGGTCACAAGAAGCTGCAACTCTCAGCACGGACCCGAGTTTGACATTTCACCTAAAGAGTTTCACTGGGCATTTCACATGCATATGAGGTCATGTGATGGTGAAGATTGCATGGTGTCTGAATGGTCTGTGTGCAGAACTCGGAATTGAATACCAAAATTGCAGACAGAGTGGTACAGGACAGAGACATGACGCAAGTTCCCATTGGAAAGCACATTTCTAGAAGCTGTATTTTCGTAACATGTAAGATTCTTCGAACAAGGCCAGTTTCTTCACTACAGGATTATAGATTCTGTCAGAATGATCTAATGCTGTTATTGGTTCACCAAAACTGCTTTGTTGTATCATGTTGTAACAAAATTTAACTGATATCCGATTCGGCCTTCTATTAGTCGCAAATTATCATATAGTAGACCGGTACTCCATGAGGCAAGGGTGGTGAGAATGATGGGAATCCCGAATCCCTTTGTTTTATCAGCCAAACAGGTTTAGACATGCCTTTGCGGGGGTTCAATCAAAAGAAAGCAAGCACGCTGGTGGGCTTGCTGGCAGGGGGAAGAGCATCATTTCTGTTCATGTGTCTCTCTGTGTGTCTCATCATGTGTGTCCTTAACCTTAGCCTTGGAAGTGCGTCGACGCGGAAGCTAGGCAGCACCACCCTGCAGTTGCAGCAGTTTCATGCACTTAAAATACAACGAGCCTCCACGAATCCGCAGATCAAGGCGAACTGTAACGTACTTTAGCATGTTTACATGTTACTGCCGTCAAAGCCTCCAAATCCCAATTGCCTGAGCGTGTCTTGTTGTGTCTTGTGTCTCTTCTTGCTTCACCCTTCATGTGTCTCTTCGTGGTCTCTGTGTGTGTCTCTTCAGGTGCTTCATGTGTCTCATGTTGCTTTCCCCCAAACAGATTTACCGTCACGGGTTTTCCAAAAAAGAATCAAGAACCTGTCTCTCCATGCGTCTCTTTGTGGTTGGGGACTCTTTTTGTCGGCTTTCGTGTCTCCTTGTGTCTGTGTCTTTTGTGTTTCTTGCATCCCTGCCTCTTGGGTCTCGTCATGGTGGGTAGGGTTCTACTTCTGGAAGTGCACGTGGTTCTTCTGATGTTTATTTTTTATATAATTTGTTCGGCCCATTTAGCATCTATGCCAACATCTATTTTTGCCTCCCAGCTTCACCACGCTCCGCACATAAAGTTGGACTCAGGTGGGGTGATTGCTCTTCAAGCTGTGGGGCCGGTCAGCACAGTCGCAGCTGAATACTTAGCTTGGATAACTTCACTCAAATGGCTTCAAAAAGCCGACGATGGCTTTTCCATGTGTTTTGTGTGCGATGCAAATAGTTCACATTTGAACTCAGGTCGTCACATCATTCGCTTGCGATCTATCCATGGGCTTGGTGTTGGCCTTAGTGCTTTCTGAAGTAAAAAAGGCTTCGAAAAGCCAAATTTGTCATAAAGCTTTATGCCATAGATTTGGGGCTGTGCCTCAAAGGTTGCGCCTTGGAGCTTGGAATGACGCAAAGCTGTGCCTTCACCTCAGCCCTTTTGAGAGGCCTTAGTCACATGAAAAACTCGGAAAAACTCGGAAGAGATGACCTACACATGTCAAGGAAGGACCATTGGACTGCGGCAAGCTGGACTGCTTTTGGGGTGCCGAGAGCTTGTGAGTTGCATTGATTCTTTGCCAAGTATATAGAGTCTGGAAAAAGTCTGGAGCCAGTCTATAGAGTCTAAAGGAACAGTCACAAATTCGAATTTCTTGAGTTCGCTAGTTGGTGTAGTTTGCTTTGCTCGTGCCGAAAGCTTTCCATGTGCTCGCAGTCGTAATGATGGTGGATGATGGTGGTACACAGTACACGGTACACCTGTAGGCGTTCTAACGTTGTATAGGTGGCACAGGCAAATGATTGAATTGCAAAGGCCGTGTTTGTCAGCTGCACTGACAGTGGTGATGGTAGCACTGGCCGCCAGCTGCAGTTGCAGCTGCAGCTGAGTTTGTGCTGTCAATTCCACTTGTGCGACGGGGTGTCAGCCGAGTGAACCCGGGAAAAATTACAGGCTCTAAGGATGTAGGAGTAGGTGTGGAAGGACTGGACTGGTGGTTTTCAGCGGCATGTCACACTGAGCAAAGCCTTAAAGAGATCTTGAAGCGACGCGAAGCAACCCTCTATAAAAGCAACTCATACAAAGACCGAAAAGAAGCCTTCCAAGGCTAAGTTGAAGAGCTGTATATTTAGTGCTATACAGGCTATCATGTACAAAGGGTGGAAAATTGTTGCCTGCGAATCAGGGAGGTTACTAAAGAATCACTTCCAGTCCATATGAAAAGGAGAAAATGTATTGCTATCGCTACTGTTGTGTCTGTGTCCCAGAAATGCCCCTTGAATGGAAAACGCAAAAACACGCAAGAGTCACACTAGAAGTGGTGAAGAAAAATGACAACTTGACAAAAAAGAGGTTGCCATCGCACATGTCTCACCTTTCTCAGGTATGCTCCTCTTGTCACTTTGTTTGTCATTGGCGAATGCAGCTATGCAGGTGATTGGAGTGAGTGGAGTGGATGCACCTGCAGCTGTGATGGTGGGCAGTACGTATCTGAGCGTAGCAAAGCCATCCGAAGCCAAGCACCGAAATTTTCTTTGCCTCTGCTTCTTCCACCTTTGCACAGGAAGACAAGGACGCGCCACGTTGCCCAAGCTCCAGCAGGAGGAGGATTGCCTTGCCAGGAGACGAACGTGCTTGAAGTCTGCCGATGCTAAGTTTGGAGTCTGAAGTTTGAGTCCTTAGAATTTCTTTGAAATAAGAAGTGACACAAGCGATGCCAACAGGAAAGTGACAAGGAGCAGATCGCGCCTGGCACAAAGACAGCACTGAGCAACACAAGCCACACAAAGCTCAAAGGACAAGACGAAGTGAACAAAGCTACACAAGCACGAAGCTACACGTCACATTTCAAACTTAAGGCCTTGCATGACCCAAAAATGCAGCGAGACAAACTGCCGAGACGGACAGCCGGAGACATGGATAATCCTGGCTGGGTCAGAGCAGAGAGAAAGTCCTAGAAGTGCTTTCGGTGTATTTGTTTTAAAATGCTGCATTTCCTTTTGCTTTATTTTGGAAGTGTTTTTTTTTTGAATTGATGATTGTATTTTTCTTCCGTTGGGCTCCAGACAAGCTCTCCAAGGTGGGGCGACTGGAGTGATTGGTCAGGATGTTCCGTATCTTGCGGTGTGGAACTTTGAAGCGGATTGTGGGGAAATATCGGAACCTGTTGTAATTTTATGGGAACTCTTTGAAGATTCCCAAAGTCTGAAACTTTCTGCTTTTGCCTCAGCAAATCTCAAGATTGGATTAGTCTTCACAGGTCTAGCCTAGTTGATCTTGTTCGTCGAGAGTCTAGATTGTCCTCCTCTTCGTGTCTGGAGAGATTCATGATCAGTATATCGTCTCAGGTGGCGGAGTCACATTTCGCAGACGAAGGCTCCCAGCTCCTCCCGGGACATGCACTGAAACATTTTGCGAAGAATGTCGCGCCCTGTGCAGGGTGGAAGTCATGGCGAACCATTGTGGTGAGGAGCACTCGCCCCAGTTTGGATTGAACAGAATAAAAAAGGCACACGTTTCATTCAGAAGTTTTGTTATGTCCTCTATTCGCTTTTGCCCTGCTTTGTCAATTTGTGATTTTCTTGCTCTGCTTTACTTTGCTCTATTTTTCTTTACCTCTGCAAGTGGCAGCCCGTAGTGCTGCAAAGTCCCGTTTGAGGCCAGTTGGCAAGAACTCAGAAGTCGGATATTGCCATGTTGGTGTCCCTTGCTCGAGGCATGCATGACACGGCATGGACTTGTGCGATGTGCATGTTGTCAAGCCACTCTTAATGCTTTTGTGAGTTGTCTCTGTCTCTGCACTGCATTTGGCTGTGCTCAGTGCGGGCTCCATGTTTCAGGCCTATTGACTGCGAGCTCTCTCAGTGTGCTTCCAAGATCAGACATGTTTGACTAAATAAACATGTGTATCAATTACATAACTATGACTTGTGTTGATGCGATACATTATACGTGTATGGTACCGTATGGTATCCTAGGTACTAGGTCGTTTTACCTTAGTATTATACAATTTGCACCGTTTTGTCCGCGCAAGAAATGAATGCATCCAGAACATGACAGTTGAACTTGGGGGATTCTACTTCCATGGAGATACTTCACCAGTCAATCATAATTAATCAATCCAGTGACCTCACAAAATCCACGGACGGTAACGGAAGGATTTCATTGTGTTGCCATCGTGGCAGACGCTCAACGCATACCTTTTTGCAGACCATGCCTGGCTTCCATGTGTCCAGTTGCTTCCGAAACAAAGCACACTCTTCTTTCGTTCGGTATTGAAATCCAATTGGTTTCTACTATAATAAGTTGGATGGTTTCAGAAGAGGTAGGCGGTGAATGCCAAAGCTGGTAGCCGGTGGATTCGGGTGGCACGCTTTGGTCTCTCAGGTGGCAAGCTTGGAGCGCATGTTCTGGTACCTGTGATGGGCTTCAACACCGTGCCAGAGTAGCCATTCCAGCACGATTCACATCTTGCAGTTTGGGAAATTGAGGAGATGGTAGAACTCTATTTTCATGGAGTAATTAGCAAAGTAACTGCTGGTATTTGCATTTCGATATACTATATAATATATACATGTATGATATGTATGATTGATATACGGATTGTATTTACACGATGTAGTCGAGTATATTTCAATAGATCGAGTCGGTTCTCAGAGTTCTCAGAGCTGATCAATGTGGTGTCTGTTTTGCCAGGTCAAGGTCTACGGAAGAGGAACTGGTGAGTGGTGCAAAGGAGTTTCGGCCTTGGCGGCCTTGACTCCAAATTGTGTAAGCACTTACCACCTTGGACTATGAAAGCTGTGTACTTTGATTGTTGTATCTGTTGGGTGTCCTATGATCACACTGTTTTAAGGGCCTGCGAGAAACTGCTCCTTGCAATCCAGCACAGGGAGAAGCTTTACCAGAGGCACAATGACAGAAAATGCTACCAGTGGAGATGCATCGTTGAGTCCTTGAGTCTTTGCAGTGAAACGGCTGATTGAACGCAAGTGATGACCTGCCAGGGTTGTGGTCCTGGACCAGCAGAAGATTGTGTTTTTGGCGAGTGGGAGGCAACGAATGAAATCTTGTATAGTGACAACTCTTTCTCGGCACCCTTTGGGCTGCAAACTTCCCTGCCTTCTAGGTATGTTTTCCATCCTTTGCACATCTTTGCACTGGTCACGACTTCCAGATCAGGTTTGTTTCGATCACTGGTGGCAGGCTTGGAAGGAGTGCAGCGTTACGTGCGGTGGTGGCGAACACACGTGACAGCCTTGCACTGCAAGCATCAAGTTTGTTCTTGCTTCAAGTACGCGGCACTTGCGAAAAACAGCGAACTTTGTCGCAATTGGAAAGTGGCAGATGGAAGGTGAGAACGGATTGATAGGCTTCAAGCGTGGATTGTGCCAAGGCGAAGTCGTAGCATTGTCCAAAATGCTAAGAATGCTGGTATACCATGCTCGATACCAAGCGCAAATTCGGATGTTTTGGAATCTTGGAGTCTTGAAGTCTTAGATCAAATTCCAATTAAAACTGAGGCAATGGTCCTCTGAAGGAGGTTTCAGAGTGCGTGGGAATCTGATTTAACGATTTAACAGCTGTGCAACAAGCAGTGTGCTTATAACTTGTCAACTTGTCTATTTATATCTATTTCATCTCGATCATCTATCCTAGCTACCAAGTGGGGTTTCAAAAACGAAGCATTGTAGCACATGTGGACCCTGCAGACGGGTCAAGGCCAGACAAAGCTGCGGTGGCCCAGAGCCGAAAGACTGCATATTTGCTGAATGGGAGGACAATGCCGCGAACATTTTTCGATGAATTTTTGGTGAAGTTTCACACGGGAACCTTCGGACCTTGGTGGAGGAGTGGGGTGCCTGTGGCAAGTGCAGTGGGCAGCGAAAGAGGCCAGGGTCTGCATTGCAAGTAACCGCTATTCTTGACAGTTTTGTGTGCATCGCTGCATGGTATGTTGTTTCCAACTCGCATCAATTTTTCATGGCAGGTTTCGCAGGATAGCGCAGTACCCCGAAGCAGGAGGCCTTGTTCTTGTTGTTCTTGTTGTTGTTGTTGTTGTTGTTGCTGTTGCTGTTGTTGTTGTTGTTGTTGCTGGTGTTGTTGTTGTTGTTGTTGTGGTGGTGGTGGTGGTGGTGGTGGTGGTGGACGTCGATTATCTTTTAGAATAACTGATTTCCAAACGATGGGTCATGGCAATGCTTTCAGTGGCCCTAACAGGAAAAGAGTGCGAGCTGACGAACACCGAAGAGGCACGTTGCAGTGTTCCATTTCTCTGCCCTTGAAATTAAGTGCATGTCAAGGTAAGATTTGTTCGGATGAGACTGATTGGACGGGAGTAGAGTTATTAGAGATTGATCCCAGCGGGATATAGCGGGATGTGTGTATGTATGTGTAATATGTCACACATGGATTTATATAGATTGTATGGTCAGGCTGGGTCATGCCCGCGGAAGTGCCACGAAAAGCCGCGTGCTCAATAACTTGGCGCAGTGCGGGTCGCACATGCTTTCGGAAAGGCATCAGGCCTTTCACATGCTTTGATATTATTTCAGATCCTTTCACTTTTTGGGCTCCACTTAGGCAGTACTGCGGCTGGGCTGAGTGGGAAGCATGGGGATCTTGCTCTTCAACCTGTGGACAAGGCGATGTGATCATGAATGGTGTGGGTAGGTCGCAGAGCAAAAAACTGTCCTCTTGAACATTGGAGTTGACGCGAGCCTATTTACGAGCCAAACAACTCTTGAAGTACTATTCTAAGCTGTTCTATTTGATCGCCCGAACTTGCAACATCGGGTATTCTGCAGGTCTTCTTGTTTGTTCACGATGTACTCTGTATTCGGTTTACTTGATTAATCTCCATGAACTGAGATTCACTATTGCTTGCGGCTCTATTCACAGCCACGTTTAAGATCGGGTGGTCGGTCCCTTCCAGTTAGGACATGCTGACAAGGTCTATATGAATTAATTCCGTCATTCCCGCTGTGTGCCAAAGCATTCAAGCACGAATTCATCTTGTCGGATGCTCTTGCCTGGACACAAACCTATTGCTTCATATTGCTTCTACATACTCCTACCCTCTCATGAAGATAGAACCCAAAGTCGAGAATCCTGCAGAGTCCGAGTGCGAGCACGCAGTTTCCACCACGTTTTTCCTTGGTTGTTTAAACTTCAAAACTGATCGAGATTGCGCACTATTCCACAACAATCTTCCCCAGTATGATTGCACAAATTTCGGATTTTTCGGATTTGCACAGACAAAACTTGGTATTTTGGATGTCATCAGGCTACAGGCAGCGGAGAAGACAGTTGCGTTTGTCGCCTGACGCCGACTCTGTTTTGTCACAGCCTAAGCTACGCGGAAAGGAAACTTTGAATGCTGCTGAATACCTGAGGTTGTTTCATGTTGTTTCTATAGTTTAAGTAGATTAAGAGATTAGGCACAAAACTGTATCTCTCCCTATCTCACAGTGACTTCTCTACTGTTGCAGGTAGCCGGTGGTCACAATTCAATTGAGTGGTTCCTGAATCGTTGTTGATCTTTCTTTCAAGAAAAACTAGGGAAAGAACGATGCTCTGCGAATGGTGCTTTGGCGTTGCTTGGCCCCAACCAGAGCCATGGCTGAGGATTCCAGCGGAGATGATTCGGGAATATGATAACCTCGTGCAGCGAACCCAGGTGCCGCAAATCTGTAAAAGCTTGTAAAAGCTGCATGGTGTCTTTCAGCTTATATCGGGGTTGAGTGGTTTGTTTGACTGGCACATGAATACTATATATATATATATTCATATACATAGTATATATGTACATCAAATATATAGTTATCTAGTATGATGACCCCCGCCCCAAGAGCTCGAACCGCCCTTGGCGGGGATACAAATTGCATATTTATAATATGATATGCTTCATATTTTTTCCTTCATGTGCCTTACCCGAATGCGCTTTTGTGTTTGTGCCTTGACACAGTTTCTTGCTCGACCGGAGACTCCTGATCCGCTGCTGGGCTTGAAACCACCCAGGGGAGAGTGGAGTAGGGTATGTCGTTTTTGCACGGCATTGGAGCTGATGTCCAGAGGAAGTCTAGGTACAGCTCGACGTTGCATTTATGGGCCCTGATTTTTTGCGCAGTCACCTTGCGGAGCAGTCCCTTCAATGGTTGCTTAAACTCACGCATGAGCTGCTTCACTGGGAGTCCGCGGACGCACCGCCAAGTAGTCTCTCCTCGAAGGGCCTGTCCATCCAGCTCCTCAGAGTTGAAAAGCCAACTTTCTGCTTGTGCTTTCTTAATTACTACATCCTGTGCCTCGACACGCCGTCAAAATGCTTTGGCAGCGTTGTCGGAGGTCTGTGAACCTCAAGTCCGAATCTTTGAGCGAGACGAGAACGGAGCGCGAGGGTGCTACTTTTCACACTTGTCCATCTACAAAGAGGCACTTGAAAAACAACTTCCATGGGCCTTGATACTGGAGGACAATTTGATCCTGGCCCAAAATCCAGCATCAAGCACCGGCGTCCGTGAGTCAATTATTGGAATTGTAGATCGGATGTCACAGAGCAAGAACAAAGAGATTTCTGATTGGAGCGTTCTGCATTTAAGCTTGGTTCATTCTGCCGCATCCTTACGCTTAAAACCCGTTGAAGATGGAACCAAAACGATTCTGAGGGTCGAAAGAACAGCACCGGACTGGTATGGTCCCGTGAATATCATGCGTGCACCAGGCTTGGGAACTACTGCTTATATCATCACCAGAAAAGGAATGCAAGAAATGCTACGACTGGATCAAGGCTTCGAAAGCTTTGAAAGGCCAATCGATGATCTTTTGGCAGACACTGGGTTATGTAAGTTATGTATGTTATGTTCCAAGATCAACTGTTTCTAACTGTTTCCTATTTCAGACGTGTTTTGAGTCAAAGACTATGTTCAATTGATTGAAATCAGTTCTGCGACATAGAAACGGTCCAATGTTGGCAGCAGTTTGTATGATAATTAGTCATGCCATAGTTGTGGCCGATTCCAGAGTCGTCAGCAACGACGGCTTTGGTTTTGCCAGGCTAGCAGAAAGAGTCACATCCAATCATGATTTCATGTTTGGCGCACTCAAGGCAGATGACACTCCAATATAGATACTTCTTCAGATACTTATTCACTTTTTACATTAACTTTATGATATAAAACATTATCTATACAAAATCATTTCAAATAACTTATCCAAATCTGTTTGTCCAAGGAGAGATTTGCAGAGTCGACCTTTGCAATGTTTCCGGCGCCTCTGCACCGTGGTCAAACTGCCAGCTTGATCAACCCAGCAGCTGAGCCGATTGGAAGATTGCTTGTTCTCGTTTTGTCTTTGAATTTACTTTACTCAAAAGATGTAAAAGTCACACTTTGAAAGTTACATAAAGCCAATTAATAGTACGGGCCAATGTACTAGCCAATGTACATTTGTCAATTGCTAGCCGAGCTGGATTGGAGAAATTCCCACAGCTTTGTTGAATGAGTCTAGAGTCTAGAGTCTAGAGTATTCTAGAGTATTCTAGAGTATTTTGCGTGTGCGGGGTTTGTAAGGACCAGCAGCTTTTTCGCTCCATCATGTATGATGAGCGAGTGTTCAGAAACATAGATGCTTGGCTTGGCTGGAATGATGGCTTTGACGTCGTGTGATATCTTGGGATTTAAGTGGGGGGTTGGGAAGATCTGAATCTCAGTGCTTGGACATGAAACTTATGCGAAAGGACCAGCAAGCACTGTATACATACATGATTCTAGATATCGCGTGACGGAGAGGTTGTGCAACCGATGTTGATGCACAAATGCAGTCTTCAAGTCAATTTATTCGTTGCTTTACCACCGTGTCTCGAAAAGGATTCCTATGTATGAACCAGCCACATGTTTGCACACGAGCATCCCTGGCTTCCCGTTGACTATCCTTGTGCTTTTCTGCAAGCATCATCAAAGCGGGCCTGTTTCATCAGTTTGATCCTTTGAACACTTTGAAACAAATTCAACTGATGCAATCGCCGCCGCTATATAAGCGTTAAAAGATGTGGTGGATGAGATTACTATTGCATACTATTGCCTCGTGAGTCCAAGGAAAGTGCCTTGGTTTCCACGGGTTTATCGAGTAGCCAACTGGTGTGGCTCTTTCTATTTTCTATGGCTGTTCCTTGGCTTCTACGTTGGCATTGTTTTGATTTTGTCACCTTTCAAGTTTTCAAGGTCACGTTTTTGGATTGGACACTGTATGGATCATTGCCAGAAGATGCCAGAAAAACAAAGGCATGGACCTTCGGCGTCACATTGCCTGTGTTGTCCTTTCTACTCAAATGATTGGTCTGATTGACATCGATTCTGTGTCTCAGCATGACAGCGAGAGCGAGAGCTCTGATTGCCTTGGTGCCATGGTGAGTAAAGAAAAGCTTGAGCTGTCGTTTCAGATTTGATCGTGCTGATGCCCTTTTCTGCCCCGGAGAGCGTAAACATGTGTGAGCATGGAAAAGGTATGAAAAGGTGAATTTTGCAACTTCGTGGTTTGTGCACAATTTTTTGGTATCCAAAAGTCGCGCTTAACATACCTTTGTGCCTGCAGGAACTGGATGCGCAACATTTCCGAGAACTCGCAATGGCATTTGTTGCCGGAGGCTTCAGCTTGCGTGTTTGGGATTGTGAAAAGCGGGAGCCAGGAATGGCGGTTCAAGTTTATCTCATTTCCATGTCTCAACTTGTGTCACATTCGCATTAAATTTGCAACTGTTCGGATGCTGAAGACAGTTCCACAATGGCGAACTGCAGGCGCATGCTTGACGCTAGTCTTTGGCGTCATTCGGGGCTGGCCATTTGCGCGACAGGACTGGATGTGACACCAGAGACATAAGATCCAACAGGTTCAGCTTTTCAGCTTTTTCCGCGAGTCTTCTGTTCGGAATCGATTGTCTTCTGATACGGCGGGGTCCTTGACAAGCTGAACTTGTGCAGGGTCCGGCTGGTTTGGAGACCGGATCATCTCGTATGTCTGGCCCTCACAATTCAACATGTTTTTGGTATCCGCTTTTCACAATCCGGTGACTGAGGTTGTCTAGAGTGACAGGCTTTCTCCCTCGAAATGACAATGCAAGCTTCTCGGGAACGAGTTTACCACAGCAGGATCGTGGCACTTTTGAAACGAAAGCTTTTTGAATTCTGCGTTTGAGTATGTTTGAGTTCAGTGTCATGAAAAGGCTGAGATAGCAAACGGAGATTATTGTGGGCTGCCAAGAGTGGACAGTGCGAGAACAGAGATGTAAATGCAACTGCAATGAAAACCTCATCGTCGACAGTATTTGATTCTCGGTGCCAAGTCCTAGTAGCAAGTGAACATGAGACAGAGCGAGGAGCCCAGAGTGGATTTAGTTGGATTTTGTTTGTTTTTGCTTTTTTGCCTATTCTGACATTCATCCGTTCGTGCAGTGAATTCCAATTTGAGGTTGTCACTTTGACATCACTCCTAAGGTTGCCGTGGGCTTCTCGTGACCTGGAGCTTGAGCTCAGTAGCTGAAAGGTGCCAACTCGAATCCCTCACGTTGAAACCAAAGATGTGTCTTTGGATCAGACGTGACAGTGTGGAGGTGAGAGCTTTGGCGTTGGGGCCTAAGATAGTATTAAGACTACTAAGACATGTGATGCACAGTGTGAACCGTCATGGGCATCACGATGGTTCACGGCTCATTTCCTGCATTTGAAGCTAGAAGGCTAAAGGCAAGTCACAATCGCACTATAAAGCCACACAAGTGCTTCAGCACATGGACTGAACAAGTGTATTTGGAGAACACCAAAGGAACAGAACTGCATTCCTGACTAGAAAAGTTATGTCATGACCTTCACGGGACTGGGTTCACGTGGAATTTGCCATCCTCTCAAGGCACCAAAGTAGTGAGCCAAGGGCTGTGAGACTTCCCCAAGCAGCGACACTACGCTTTCTTGAAAGTTGTTCAACAAACGTGCTAAGATGCAACACTGCATTGAAAGCGTTTTTTGTGCGTTGTAAAAGTGCAGGGCCATTAGGATCCATTAGGTGTCGATGCTTCAGGCTTTTAGTTCTAATTGCATAAAGATAAGACTATGTCTATATGCCTTCGTGACTTTGTCCTATGCTTTGTGTAGGATGCATTTTAGGTCGACTTTAGGTCGGCAGAGTTTCACAGAGCTGACGGAATTGGCACAGCAAT
The DNA here is from genome assembly GCA_000507305.1 of Breviolum minutum Mf 1.05b.01. Taxonomy (NCBI): domain Eukaryota; class Dinophyceae; order Suessiales; family Symbiodiniaceae; genus Breviolum; species Breviolum minutum. Next base: position 22,490 of record DF243590.1, on the reverse strand, counting down.
TTTGTGCTTTTCTCCCCTCGATTGGGGACGGTGCTTGCAGTGCTTGTTCTACTGCTTCCCAACCAGAAGCATCCCTGAACAACACTGCGTTGTCAGAGTTCAAGGATTTCAAAGGCCGTGGCAAAGAAGCAGTCTTTCCAATATATGCAGGGTGCCTAAAGAGTTTCGATAAACAAACAAGCGAACTAGCAATCTTGACATACGAGCTTATTATGCACGAGCCTATGCGCCAGCAAGTACTACTATCTTTACCTTGCTGCCAGCAAGTTGGACTCCTTTGGGCATAGTACTGTAAGCTGCACGTTGCAAGGCTTTTTTTTTCTCGTGTTGTTTTTGTCATTGGTCTATTTGCCTTTCCTGGTCGTGTGCTTGGCAAAGAAATTAGCCATACTTCTGTTTACATCCCGCAGCTTCTCAAGTGACTTGAAGGAATGTCTCCATTCTCCAAAACCGTCTACAGCGAAGGGCAAACCACAAAAAACAAGTTTATTGATTATTGAGACGCACAATTTTCATGACTCAAACCGGCCTGTCACTTTGAGAGGCATACTGATCAAGTTCTTTCCATCATGAGTGTCCTCAGCATCTCCCCGGTTGAAGTGTTGAAGGAAAGTAAACATGCAGACTGCAGACCCATACAAGCCAAACATCTCGAAACTGTAAATCATAATCGTTTGATGGGCCTTCCCAAGAACGCCTTACACAGCGGGCTTCACCATGTATCGAGCATTGCCTCGATTGGTGAACTGGGACCCTTGCTTTAAGAGATCTTCAACAGATCCGATGATCGACTTGAGATTTGACTTGTTTGACCATGCAATGCGAAGACAATCAGTGGATCTTTAGTCTTTAGCAACTTTAGTACTCAGACCATTTCTCACTGACTCTGGTTCTTGGTTCGAAGACATTTTAGTGCGAACAGACTTGAACTTTTCCCCTTCTTGGCGCCACTTGCTTCTCCCTTCAGGTGGAGACGCGGGCGGCCAGCTTGGGTGGGATCTCTGTGTTGAGTTCGTCTCCTGCACTGGTTCCTTGTTTGGAGTAGCGATGTCCGTAGCAAGACACAAAAAGAATCAAAAAGATACAAAAAAACCTCACAGTTGCAGCAGATAGCTCAGATCCATTCAGATCCCCAACATGGCGGTTTGGTAGGTTCAGAATATGGTTTAAGTCTAAGCGCTTCTTTCAAGATGTTACTGTATATACTGTGTGAAGCACTGCATCAATTTTTGTTGTGTGGAGTTGCTTATTCTATGTACCGTACCAAACTTGAATATTTTTACATCACTGTCAGCTTCTAGAAGAAACGTTTCAGAAACACGTATGAGTCTTTGGGCCTTTTGACAATACGATTCCATGCAAGTCTTAGAACACTGGAACAGTTTATGAAATGGGGGTACATTGGGGACACCGATGGTTCTGTAACAACGAATTCAGTTGAGGTTTGGTCACATGGTCTCGGTGGTTGCTGCGATTCTGATGAAGCGAGAGGGATTGGGAGCATTTTGGATCCCGGAAAGTTGGGCCGTACGGTGTTGCGGTTGGACATGCGCGGCCATGGACGGTCCAAGTCTGCGCACGAGCAATCAAGCGACGGGAAGAGTCATCAGCAATACCTCTGGTCTGAGTTGGCCAAAGACATGAGAAGGGCTGCAGCAGATTCTGTGTCTCGATCCTTTTTTGGCGGAGAAGCACTTGGAGCAGCTGTGGCATTGGAGGCAGCAATTGCTGCCCAAGCGAGCAATTCAATCGATGCTCCGCCAGGATTGATCCTCATGAGACCTCCACAGATGCTAGCGAACGTGGCCAAAGGTTCTGCGGATCCTATATTTCTTCAAGAAATCTATCGGATTGCAGAGCTGGTTGAAATCAGTGGCTTCGACACTTTGGAGGAGGAAGAGAAAAACACGGACAAAGCACCATTTCTAAATGGTGCAGCTTCCAATTTTTCCAATGTTGCAAGGGAAGAGCTTCAGCGTTTCAGACGCACCATGGACAAGGCACTTGCCTCAGCGTTTGTTTCAATTGGATGATCACAGTCATGACATTTTGCAATTCTTTCCACGATGCCTTGGTCATGTTCAGTAGAGCCTTTGAGTTGCAACCAAAATTTTTGTTTTTCACCTGATAGATTTGTGCAGCTCGATAAAGCTTCTACAGCTTTGGTGCTGTACAGGGACTGCCCAGAATCACAAGCTTCAGACCCACCAGGACATCTTTGCTTCAGTACTTCGTGGCTATGCTGCCTCTGAGCAACCTGGGAAGCAGCTGGCAGAAAGATTCAAGGACTGTGTCCAAATAGCTAACTCGCAGAAGCTGCAAGATTTCCCTGGAAGACAAACTGGAAACTGGCGCAAAGTTTGTGTAGCGGGACCTTGCCAGGAGGGCTTGGCAAAGTCATCAAAGTCATCTCCAAGCATGGCAGCCGATGCCTACGGAGTGCCGTTTCCTGGCTGTGACGAAATGAATCGATTCTTCTTCACCTAAGCGGTTAAGCCTGTAGTGAGATTCATGCATGTCCTTCATGATAGCTCAAAGGTCTCGAACCGTATCTCTTTTGTGATTTTTTCTCAATGTGCTTCTAATACCAGAACCACCCAGAACCCTTTTTTCATTTGCTCAGGATGTCTCCAGGTTGCCCAGTTCTTCTCTTGGCTGTAGCGGGTGATGATCAACATCCAGTGAAGGCGAGTCCAGTTGTAAGCAGACAAAACAAAGACAACAACGACGAAACAAGTAATTTCATAAGTAATTTCACAAAGCGTATTGAGTGAATTGCTTCTGAAGTGTTTCTCAGCTTCTGCATCCTAAGCCTAATTAGGCAGCCTTTCTAGATGATTGCGATGAGGCAGCAGAAGAGCTTGCAGCGATGTTGCCAGAGTCCGAATTGGAGGTGTCATGCTTTCTAACTGAACAGTGCTGGCGCTGTGAATCGACGTAATTTCTGAAAAGGTTGTGTTCCCAGTTTTTTACCAACATGAAAACCGCTTGTAGTTTTAGCATCACTGAAGTGCTAGTGTCGACGGGTTAAACTTCTGCTTTTCCCAGGTGGCTGAAAGCTTGGAGAGCCTTGTATGCGAGAAGTCTTGTAAGCTGTGACATGCTGTGACAGATGCAATAGATCCAAATGATTGCATATGGACTTGAGGCATCTTGAAACACATTGTCGATGTTCTCGCTGTTCTGTGGTTCTCAGGCATGCGAAATCCACCTGGAATGTGCGTATCAGCACTTTCCTTCGAAAGGCAGGGACTTTGGTATCTACAGAACTGAGATGAACAGAGACTTTCACAACAGCTTGCTGTTTGTGGCCTGACTCTTGGTCAGGCCTGGATGAAGGAGTTTCTGAGCAAACGTGTAATGCCACAATAAATGAAAAGGGGCCTCGCTGAGCTATGATGTATTCTATTTGGAATTCAATCAAAACTTGCTGTGCATGCTTCATTTGTCAGCGGCTACATGTTTGATCTACTCGGCATGGAACATCTACTGTAAAGTGCTTTCCTGCGTCCGCTTCTGTTTGCTTGGTGGTTCAAGAGTAGATTTCGATGCCCAAAAGCGTTCTAAATTCCAAACACCCGCCATGAAAATCCTCTTGGCATTCTTCCTTTTGTTGGCACCTGGGACAAAATCTCGGGGGAAGCAGTTGACAAAAGGATTGTGTCCCGTTTGAAGCGTTTCACCTGAGGCTCAGCCAGTTAACTGTCACGAGACACAGCGCCAGGCATGGAACAGCTTCCCTCTTTTGCAACCAGTAAAAGATGGGAAGTGTCAGAACTGAAGTGAATTTGAATGGGACTTTTAGTGCCTTACACAGAGAATTGACGGTTTATGGAGCCGCCTTGCTTCCTGGAGGAAGCTGAAAATTTACACAGCATTCACAGGAGCAAACAGCTAGCAAGTAAGAGCATGTGCAAGCAAGACTTATTTGCCTTGTCCTGAGATAGGGATCTTATCACACGTTCTGCACAAATACCAAAACTATCCAAAACTGTTGTACATGTTGTGCATTTGATTTGGCCGCTGAATCTGCCGTATGTTGAAGGCTGTCCAGTCAGGGGGATTTGATGATCACCACAGAAGCTTGCTATTGGTAGAAAGCACCGGTTGCGACGACAGGCAAGAGCTTTTTATTTCACAAGTCAAGGGCGTGGAACGTGGCGGAAGCATTTTTTCTACAGACTTGAGCATTCAATTACATTGCGAGCCATCAAACAAAAGAGAGCCACCAGGTCGTGCAATGATATAAACATAGGAAGAAGCGACAAGACGAAGATATGGATGACATGGGTGGGAAGGGTGAGGTCCAGAGCAGTAAGGGATCTTCCTGGTGCTTGACCCGACCAGCCCTCTCTTGTCAAGCCTACAGGAACTGGCAGTGCTATGGGTGGGCGCAGCTGGGATACTGTTGTTACCTCAGTCCATCATCCCCATCCTACGTCCTTACGTCCTTGGTGAGTTAGCAGACTGGATAACAGTCTTCGTTTTGCCATTGAGGTGCCACCAACGCTGGATATATGAACAGCAACTGCAGAAAGAGCTGCAATCGGTGTGGCTCTGGAGGAGGTGGAAGGCGTTTCCAATCCAGGAATTCCTTGCCAAACTCGAGCACCTCTTTGTGGAACACTTCTGGTATATTGTTTATTTGTTTATTATTACTAATTTACAATTATATACTATACATATATTTCTTAGATTCTCTTATCATTTTATCATTTTCATTTCTTGATTTCTTGTTCACGCATCGCATAGTTTCGTGATGTCAGGCCGACGTGCAGAGGTCTCAATCAACCTTGCTGGGTGAATGCACAATGCTGCAGTGCCAGATGCCATCCGCACCTGGGAACGAAATCTAACTAAACTGATTGGTATTTCGAATACCTAGCAGCTAGGAATCAATTTCAGTGAATTTGCTTCAATCTGATATTGCCATGTTGCCATTCTGCCAAAGCCATTTGACCCTACGACAGAAGCAAGGAACACTTATCACTGCCGCCCAGTGGGACGGTGACGAGACTTCTGAGCGGCTGCCGGAGAATTCATGAGTTTGAAAGGCTTCCACTAGCACCTCCCTTTTTAAAGCAAAAGGATGCCAGGCGTAATGATTGGCCAACTTGCCCATATGGGCAATTGGCGTTGATTGCCACTTTAGATGCAGGAAAGATAAAACAAGCTTAGCATCTTAGCAGCACATCACTGATGAATGTGGAGAGCTGTTGTCAAGTGTTGGAAGTTGGAGGCCTCGTTTATTTGCAATCAATTTTTGTCCTCCATGCTCCTGGCTTCAAGAATCATTGGAATTTGCTTTGGCTCAAGAACGCCACGCAAGCAGAGAGCTTTGCGAATGTCACCGTCCATGCTGGCCGTGGTGCCAGTTTTGGAAGCTGAGGTGAGTAAGGGTCCTGTGGGTCCTGTGGACCCTTTGGGATTGGTAGCAGCTGGATTACCCAGCCGATGGCTCCGAGCCAAACAGGATGAAGGCTTTGCGACACAGCGGCAGATTAATCGACTGTGCACCGACTTGTCTGCTTTGGATCCTGCACTTCGTGAAAAAGCTGCTGAGTCGTTGGCAAATCTTTGCAAAGGCGAGAATTTCGCAGGGACTCTGGCCAGCAACTTGAAGCCTGTGCTCCGTGGTCTGAAGCCTGGTGAATGTGCGCCGGTAAAGCTTGCCATCCTCGGAGCTTTGCGCTCACTTGCGGAGAAAGGTCACGCGATCTCAGTGGCTTTGCATGCCTATGCGCTGCTACCATGTTTGAGAGACGAAGACATACAAGTTCAACGGAAGGTCTGCGCATTGTACCGAGTTCTGGCAGAGGAGGGCGCTGCGACCATGGTAGCACAAGATGTCAAAAGTATCATGCAGTGCTACGAAGCGACTCAGGCTAAGGGTGTTCCTCTGGCTGCACCGTTGGACACTCTCAGTGCAATTGCCATTGCAGGAGAAGGTGCTGCTGTAGCAAGTGTAATCGAAAAGCTTCTGGCCAACTTAAAGGATGGTCGACCAAAGATTCGAAAGAGCACTTGCGCAACTTTGGGAGCAATTGTAAGTGGCGGGGCTCAGGAACTTCTTGGCTCTTTAGGTCTATGTGCTGAAGCACAGGGTCCAGGGGGTCAAGCCTCCCTTTTTGAGATGTTAATATCTCTGGCCTTAGATGACAATGACGATGATGTGCGTTTGGAGGCTGCGGATGCACTCAAGTGCTTGCCAGAAGCCGATCCAGACAAGTGCGACCAGACACGCGAGCGATTTCCGCAGCTGGTCAAGCGTTTGCGGCTTCGACCCTTTCGACATTGCTATGGACGTAAAGGAGAAGCAATCAAAAAGGTTTGTCATGCCATTGGTATTGAGAGTGAACATGAGGCCGAAGAGGAAGGCTTTTGTGCAATTTGTCAAGAAACCGTTCACCGAGATGGTCGGTGGTGCGGGCCATTCCAAGATCCAATCAAGTTGCTTTGTGGCCACGTTTTTCATGAAGGATGCTGCACTCAGTGGTTTGACTTATCCAAAAAATGCGGGCGCACTCCAAGGTGTCCTATTTGCAGAGGTGTTGCCACTAGTCATCTTGGGGATTAGTATATTGTATCTAGATTCTGTTTGATTGGATCCGAACACGCAAAAAAAACATACAGTATCCCTTCCAGCCTTGGACGCTTGTGGCATGAAGAAGTAGCAGCGTAGCTGTAGGATTGAAATCAGTTTTGAACTGCAAAGCAGCCATGTTGCCGTTTAGAGTTTAGAGGCTACTTGATTAGCAAGACCAGCTTCAAACACTTTGTGACAGATCAGATCTTTCACTTTTCATACTGTAGCTCACGGTGAGCAATCCTTGAGCATAAGATTCTTAAAAGGCCAAGTTCCATGGCACCATGTACAGTTCCATAGCCGAAAGGTGGCCAGAGAAAAAACAGACCTGCTGGGTGAATGTCATGCAAGATTTATTGTACCAGTAGCATGCTGTAGACCAAGCCTTGATGAGGTTAAATCACATGTCAGAGACACAGTTCTACATACAGGAGTGAAACAGAACCGCTTTAGACTAAAGGCAACTACAGATGAAGCATGTGGCCGCGTGTGGTTTGGCAACTGCTAGTCGTCCTACATCATTTTCAATCTGCCTGACAGGCGAGTAATATGGATATTCTGCGAAGCAGCTCTCACAAATTGCAAAACTGTGCAAACCTTTGGGGTACAGACCTACATGATCCGCAGACATGATCTGCACTGAAGTGTATTCCAACCTCGGCTGTTGCTTGCTTCGTTCAATGAAGATTTATGGTGCTGTTGCTAGACGCATTTTTGGATCAAGGCTAGTTTTGGGTTGTTTCATTATTGTTTCAGACTTAGCCTGGATTTGCTTTCATGCCGAACCGTCTCAAGCGTCAATCACCTTTGCTTCCTTTGCTCCTTCCACTTGCAGCACTGAGCTGCTTCAGTTTTTTCGATACTTTCGTGCCAGCCAAGCCACTGTCAGTGAGACCACACACGCCTGCAGCTCTCAGATCTCGCGTTGGCCGAAAGGCACGTGGAGGAGATGAGGATAGTGGCAAATTGGCGGTCGGGGATCCGTGGTGGCAACAAAAACTGAGCAGATCTTGGAAGCCAAAGTGCTGATTTGATGTACTATGTACCGCTATGTACTGTGCATACTGTGTTTAATGCTGATAATACTGTACGTATATTATACATATATAGTCATAATATATATATATACATATTCAGCATACTGTACTAGAATAAACGGTCCATACTAGGCCTATAAATATGAGTATAGTATACATGTACATAGACATGTGAAGCAGAAACATGAGTACCAGTAGTACCGCACGAGGCGGTGAAGGAAGTTTCAAGAATAGAAAAGCTATAGGAGAGATTGGTTGTTGTGAGTCACGGATGGCGGAGCAAAAGCACTGATGGATCGAACTGTCTAACTGACTAACTGACGAACTGTCTAAGTGACTGACTGTCTAAGTGACTAACTGATTAACTAACTGACTGCCTGCCTGCCTGCCTGCCTGACTGACTGACTGACTGACTGACTGACTGTGTATCTATTTAGCGACCTATCTTTGTAGCTATCTATTAATCAATCTATCTATTTCGCTATCTGGTGGACTAGCGGTGCCGGACTAACTGACTAAGTGGCATGTTGCAGATTTTGATCAAGGCTTTTCTCAATGGAGTATTGTTTTTTAAGCGAGTGCTTGTCCATGCTGGCTTTGTTTGCTTCCCAAGGATGTGGTAAATGCCTTGTGTCCGGATGATGATCAGTGGTACCCTGGAGCCATTGGCAAGATCAATGATGACGGCACTTTCAGCGTGAAATGGGATGACCCAGAGGGAGGACCTGACAGTCATGATGTTTCAGTCGAAGGCACCTTCATCTCCAAAACCTGGGACGTGGGCGTTCTGTAGCATCAGTTTCATATTTATAATATATATATATATACTGTAGCTGACCCGCTGACCGTTTTTTCTTGGCTCTTCAGAGATTGTTCAGCGTGTTGGTCCCATCATCAACGGCCAGATGCAAAGTCTCTCTCTCTCTCTCTCTCGCTCTGATCTATAACGTAGAATACGATACTTGATGCAGAGAGGCATACCCTGGCACGCCTGATTTGGCACATCGATAGAGAAAATTCAAGCATCGAGAAGAGTGAAATACTTCATATCACTGCGTAGATCGCTCTGACACACCTTTACCTATCCAAACGGATGCTTGTCAAATTTTGTTTGATGACAAGCTGTTGCTACTATCCAAGGCATCAAGAAGATCGTGATTTTCAAGGATTACAAGGCTGACGACTGACACAAATTCTTCACACATTTGCTGTTTTGCCTCATGCAATTTTGTAACATTTATTCACAGTTTGAATGAGAGTGCTGCAGCACAGCAGGGTGATTTCAACACAGCCAAATGTACCGAATGCAACGATCCCAATGAATGTCCTGCATGGTAGTGTGAAGGGCAGAAAATGATGTGAATATAACATTTGCAACAAAACTTGAGCAGCGATCTGCTCGATCACCAGTGTATCGTGTGACAGGTCGGCGAGAGGGTAGAAGCAGTGTTTCCAGACGACGGCTACTGGTATCCGGGTGAACCTTGATTGCCATGATTCATACTCACAGTACCACACATTCACTTTCTTCTCAAGACAGGGTGACATCACACGCTTTTCTAATCTTTTCACCTTCTGGAAGTCTAGCTGGTGTTGCATTCGACAGATTTATTTTAGACTACACGTGGGTGCCTCGGCTCTCCAGAGATGGTTTTCCTAACTTTTCTTGACATTCTCAATCGACGTGCAACTCAAATGTGCCAATGCGCGAAAACAATTTTGGGTCAATGTGGATCTTTGTATATCTTTGTTGCAAGCCGCATGATATGCATCATGAAGTCTCAGGAAGTGACAAAAGTTGGCGATGTTTTCACTGTGAAGTGGGATGATCCGGATGGTGGTCCGGAAGAGTCAGAAGTTCAGGCCAAGGACATGAAGTATCCACCTATTCCTTTCGAAAAACTTGAAGTCGGTCAGAAACTCGAAATTGCACTAATACATTAAATACATTACCTTGATTTTTTTGTTGTTCTTGTTCTAGTAGGCGAGCACAACTGAAAGGTTCAAAACTTGTGTGAAGCTTCACGTTCCAAAGCCTGACAATCCAACTGAGAAGTATGCTGCTTTTCTTTGGATGCCTGGTGTTTGCGTTTCAATGCTCTCTGTTCGTAACGAGCACAATCGGACGCATTGCCTCAGGAAGTATCAAGGCACAGTGCGTTCTGTCCTCGACTTTGGTGCTTTCGTAGATATTGGTGCGGAAGGGGATGGTCTGCTGCACATCTCACAGATTTCGCAAGAACGAATTGACAACATTTACGATGTGCTGTCTGAAGGGCAGCAGGCATTTGGGCTACGAAATGTGGAGGGTGCAGTCGGGTGCAGTCGGGTGCAGTAATGTGCAGTATCAGAATAGACGCCTTTGGGGACATATTAGGTAATGCCAAAGACTTCTAAAGGCGAAGAAGTGAAAAAGTGAGGGCAAAGACGAGCATGCAAAATGTCTTACGGGTGCTTGACCGATGTTCCTTGATGTTCCTTGATGTTCCTTGATGCTCTTTACACCCAGGTGGAGGTGTGGATTTCTGGAAAAAGGGACGAGGGCAAGTTTGGCCTCACAATGATGGAAGGTTACACAGAGCGTCCCCGAAGAGCCTTGCTTTCTTCGAGTTAGCGCAGTGAAAGTTCTTCTAACCGCACTTTCACAGTCTTTTAGGGTTCCTGCAGGTGCCTTCAGGTAGTGTGCAGGCTTCAATAAGAGAAAGCGGTTTATTGCAAACTTTCCAGACTAGAATCCAAGAGAGTGGTTTGAAGGCTTACCGTCACAGACACCAATCAGTCAACTCAGGACCTATGGCAGACTTGACTCCCTTTGCGGATCTCTCTTCAGACGAGTGGCACAAGGGGGTTGTTGCGCGAACAGCTCCCTTTGGTGCCTTTGTGACTGTGACCTTGGACGACGGCTCCTCTGCAGATGGCTTAGTGCATGTTTCGAAAATCAAGGACAGTCACGGTATTTGCATGGAGTTGTGAGGATTGGCCACTGGAGCTAATAGTATCTAATAGTATCCTATCACCCACAATAAGATCATACATTGCTTGTTGGAGACTAAGTATCCTTCATACACACGCATGCATGGTTCACGTCAAAGTGTTTTGTTCGGATTGAGAAACACGCATTTATCGCACATACCGTGTTCTACAACGTTTTGTTTTTTTGCCGCAGTCCGGAGAGTTTCTGGTCAGCCAAAACGCTTCTCTGTTTGTTTTGTGACAATGCTGCTTCCTGAAGCTCACTTGTCGGCACAAATAGCATGCCCAAAAGATTCCTTTAAGAAGTATAACTATATATATATATACATATATATATATATATTGGGCTAGCTTGAAAAAATTGAACCCAAAGATGCCCAGAACCTAATCTGAACACCCCTAAACCTCAAAGCTTGTACTTAATCCTAAATATCTCAAGAGCTAAGAACAGTAAAGCGAACTCCCGAATTCCTCCCTGAGAAGCCCAGACCTAACAGACCCAAACGCTTCAAGTCAGATTCAAGGCATTTTCATGTGAAGAGACGCAACAAATTGCTCGTTTGTCAACCGTTTCATTTTTCAGGATGGTTTCGTGGACAACGTTGATGATGAGGTGTCCATTGGCCAAGAAGCTTGGATGGATATCTCGTGCAACTCGTTGTACCCGTTCCTTCAACCATTTTTTCGGACATGCACGGAACCGGAATTTGGAGCTCACACTGGGTTGACTGCATTCAAGGCCATGAACTCTAGCTAAATATATATATATATATTTGTGTACATAAAACATATATGTCTGCAATAATATGTGTAATAAAGATATGTATAGTTTTGTGATTGACGCTACCTAGTCCAGCTGGGTATCGCTTATAATAGTTTTCGGAAGCAAATTATATATGGATTTTGCAATTGCCCGCATGCTCACACAGTGCATTTGATCACCTCGCAAAACTCTGTGTGCGTGGACGCCCGGCACATACACAAACGCGCGCGCAGACTGTGTGAAAGGTCACCAAAACCATCGGCCTGTTGTTTTGGAACGCCTGCCTGGCACTGAACACCCTCACCCGACTCAATACGTCAGGCAGGCACAAAATTTGTGCTTCCAGTGCATCAATGTTACATACGTATTTTCTCAATGCTTGTACTGAAAAGCATTGTGCTCTCTTCCATGTCTGTGCTGGCATTCATGTGTCTGTCATGCAGCTTGCAGCTTGCACTTGTGATTGAACATGATTCAACAAAGTCGGACAAATTGGACATCATATCATGCATTCGCAAACTTAGGAAGTGAATGTCAGGATTGAGTCAGTAGATGTGGACTCGAACAGGATGAGTCTTTCAATGCGTGAGGGATATGGAGGTGGCGGTGGCTTCAGAGAGCCTGCAGACCTCAGCGCTTTCGAGAATCTTGGCTGATTTTGAAGTGCACGCCAGCGACATGAAATGAACTGGGACTAGTCAGATCATATCGTGATATTATATCGAGTGCATGATTCTTTGATTTTGGCGTCATTTTAAGAAACTGGTGAATTCTGCAGGAGGAATCCGCATTAAATCTTTGTGGCAATTATGAGACTCTACGATGAACATCCGCAAAACTGCTTGCAAAATGGTTTCTTTCGGTTCATGTTTCCCTATTCAAAATCCGAGGACTGTGGCGGAGGACACCTGGCTGAGCGGAAAAGTGGCACGAATAGCAGGCTTTGGGGCCTTTGTCACTGTTTCAGCGCCTGAAGGAGGAGCATCGGCTGATGGCCTCTTGACTCCAATTCAGGGCCTTTGAGGGCTCAGTATTTTGCAAATCTTTGGAATCTGTTCGCATGCTTCTGGGATGGCTTGTGTTATTTTTGATTATCACATTTGTGCAAGCTAGATGGCCAATAGCCGATGGCTGATACTCTTGATTGAGCTGCTTGTTGATGTTTTTCCTCGCATTTTTTTGAAATCAGGGGCAACGGGCAGGCGTGCAATTATATACACAGAAATCATCAAGGAGCTAATCCACCGTTGGTTTTGTTACTTCCCCAAAGTTCTTGAAAATAAGGGGTTCTTGAGTATTTCAGCGAGTGAAGTGATTGGATCGGCTGACTAAAAACGGTCCGAAGCTTTGAGGATGAATTGCAAGAAAAGGAATTCAATTGGCTGGTGTGCCTCTTGCGTTGCGTCACCGAATGGATGATCCGTTTAGGTAAAATGGATTCATTGTCTTGGCAGGCCTTGTGCACATCACCCAGATTAGAGATGGCTTCGTTGAATCGGTTGAGGATGAGCTTTCAGAAGGCCAGGAAGTACAAGTACGAGTGACATCTGTCGATGTTGATTCTGGCAAGATGAGCTTGTCTATGAAGCCGCCTGATGCGTGAGTAGACGTTGGGCAAAAGCAACCTGTGTCAAATGTTTGGATGCTCTCAGAAATCGCGTAGTGAGTGTATATAGTAAGAAAGCGTCGTACTAACAGTAATCCAGCAGTACCTATTCATATATGCTCTCATAGGGTAATGTCGGGTGTCTTTTTTCTGAGCTTCGCAGCCTCGCCAAGTGCTTCTCATCACGAGCAAACAAACCGTTTTGTTCCAATTCTGCAAGAGCTGAGCAGCTTGCCGATTTAATATGAGCACAATGTTCACGGGACAAAACCAAGACATGGAGCTCCAACAAAGCCGCTCAAGCACTTCAGCTTCTTCCAAAACCTATCTGTAGTATGGATTCTGAGACTCATGAGATCTTTGCTGTGGAATTGTGTGAATAGTTTCTGCATTTGCGTGAATCCGTTTGCGTTTGCAGTAGCTCGGCACTGCAGCTGTTTCTCCCAATAGCCACGAATCACCAATGTGACAAGTCTTGATCGCACCGTTTGCGTATTGCTCTGTGGACATACAATCGAAATGCAACCTATTACCTTTGGAATCTTTGGAATGCTGATCGTGACTTGACTGCAAAGTATCTCAAAACTGTAAAGACTGCAAAGAGGGTTTTCTGAATGTCATGACTTCTTATCGACACGCTGACAGAGCGAGAAATGATCAAGTCTGCGGTTGCAGCATGTCGCCGACCCCAAAAGACTTTTGAATGTGTGAAAGCTGTCAGGTGCTGGCACTCCTTTGCAAGAGTGTTGTTGCTGAATGGGATGACGCATGGATGCTACAAACGCGGGGCGGTCCTAAGGCTTGTGTATGCACAGGTATCACAGACGTGCAACTGCAACAGTCATGCTTTGTATTTTTAATGAACCAATGCTCAGTAGTGGAGTGCAAATCCCACACATCAGAAGCTTGTTTTACCCGCCTCATCATCCTTCTCTTCGTCCTTCTCCTCATCCCGGCCCTCCTCCTTCTGCCCCTCATCATTATCATCACCATCATCATCATCATCATCATCATCATCATCATCATCATCATCATCGTCGGCACCATCGTCGTTACGTCAACGTCATCAGCACCACCATCATGTTGGCTGTTCTTGATTGTGGTTGTGGTGTCCAGCCCCTTTGGCCTCAAGTTTTTCCATTTGACAGACCAAGCCTTTGACTTGTTGCTCTTAGTATCTCTCAGTATATCCCAGGGATATATCACATATATATGAATGTTTATATGTATATATTGTATAAATATATGTGTAATTATATATATAGATACTATATGACATGTGAATCTTTGGCCGTCCTTCGCTCCAAGCCACAGGACACTCCTGGAAGCATTGCTATTCTCATGGCAGGGACATTGAATCGGTTTCACTTGGAGTCCACTGCGAAGCATTTAGTGGCGCCTTTGCACGCTGCAGGTGGGAAAGCTGCAAAGACGTGTCAAGTAATAAGATTAAGGTAAGGTCACTTAAAGTTGCCAATCTATGGATGCCCGCAAAACGACGTGTATTTTCTTTCACAGGGAAGTTTCTCGCACATCAAACCACACGCAAGAGGCTGGAATGTTGACTACTTTGCCTCTGTCTTCGTCGGCAATGCCAACGTGTTCGATGCGGAAATGCAGCACGTATCGTTTGAGAAGGATCCAATCTTTGCGAAATTTGAGCATCTCAATCAGACTAACTTGTCTTTTATCACCAGCGTGATCTCCAGCACATTGACAAGATCCGGTGCAAAGGTCCCATATGCAAGGGCGTTTGATAGACACGATACAGCAACAGAGGACCTCTCCTTCATCGACAAGTCAATGATGTGGTGGAGGGTAAAATACGGACGCACTGCCCGCGAAAACTTCATACGGATGCTGAAAGAATTGGAGATGATGTGGCATGCAGCACAAAAGGAAGAGAGGAAGCAAAAGCAACAATATTCCTATGTACTGATTGTTCGTGATGATGTGTGGTGGCTGAAAGATTTTGATTTGGATTTGCTGGTGCGGACGGGTGGGGTGCAAAAAGCCATCGGTCGAAATGCAGGACATGTTTACTCGGCCCCTTGCAAAAACAGGCCTACAAAAGGTCTCGTTGATCATGTTTTCCTGTTCGACCGTTCTGCAGCGGAAATCATGGGCTTGTCATATAGCCGCATTGTTCGTCCTGGAGACTTCGGAAGGGCATGGGTAGAACACTTAGAGGCCGAGAAGCCCAAAAACAGCGAGAATTTTTATATGCAGCTTGCTAACTTCAGTGGCTTCAAAATCAATGAAGTGCGAGGAGCGTTGCTGCCAATGCAAAGAACAGGTCGCCTGAACAGCACTGTGTGCCTTCATAAGTACTGTGACATAGTTGACCCAGTGCTCCCATACAAGTATGTGTTCCACGGTGCCATGCCAGGCATACTCTATGACATACCAGATTCTGAGCCACTGTTCAGATGCAAGGATTTGGCCACATTGTACTCGGCAAAGTCCGTGTGACTGTGGGGGAAATAAAAGAAGCGATTTAAGTCTGGTGAAGTATTATATTTCATGCACAAAAAGTTATTTTGAACACATGATCGAATATGTTTTGACCTTCTGCTGTAGATAGACTAAAATTGTGCAATGTCGGACAGCAACATCAGTTTTAAATTTGAATGCACACAAAGATATACTGTACGAACTAATTTGAACAATTATTGCATAGCATTGTTCTTGTTGTTACTATTCATTATTGTTCATCACTATCAAGTATAATTTTGATGATTGCTGTTTTCAATCAAACAGACATTTTGCGTGATTTGGGCTTGACAACTTTTGATCCGTTTGTGCATTCCGCAGCCAGTAGGAGACAGTAATTGTTTCCCAATCAAATCTTACAAGTTGATAAACCGTTCACAGCGATGCTGTGGCTGAAAGTCTTGCACCCAGTTCCGACTTTGACATGTTTTCTTTTCCAAATGGCATTTTGGTGTTTGGCTGGTTAGTGACGGGCAGTGGCTTATAGTGCTTGAATGGAATCCCATCTCCGAGTTGGATTTGGGGATCCTAGAATGACCCCAGGTGTTGTTCCTGCTGGGGATTCCATGCTTGCCTTTGGGCGACGAATGCCCAGAGGCAAGGTACAGGGTAGCCTGAGTTGACTCGACCAAAGAAATTCATCCCTATGACTATTTGAGATTATTTCAGTGGAAACTGTAATTTTTCCGTAAATTTCCGAGTCATACATCTCATTCATACCCCCGGGACAGAACCCTTTGTTCGGAGTTTTCTCACATCTGCTAATATCTCGATTTTTCCGAGGTGAAAAAATCTGATTCAACATGGGGAGTTTGATTGATGAATTGATAAAAGTGACTTGTCTAGGTGACCGAGTGGCTGTTTTTGACTGGAGGCTGCAGCTGGGCAAAGCGCATTGCTTCAGCGCAAGACTGCGGTCGATCAGACAATGGAGACGATGGAGCCTTTTGAGAGTATGAAGGAGGTGGAAAATGGGAGCCCCGGAAAAGAATGCAACGCTGATTTACCTAAGGGGTTGTATTCCAATACAGAGAATAGTTTACTTCATTGTGGGAATCCCTCTTGTTCTTTGTAGCACATTTGTAGGAACGTCCCTGCAAGTATATTTAGTCTTGGAAAAAAGTTTCAATTTCAAACCAACGATTTTCAAGTTTCTACACGATGATTACGACATCATTGGATGAACATCTGTCAACTTCAACAGCACGATTCCCGTCAGGGTAGTCTTTGCAGCTTCAAAAGCAATTTCCAGAACACAAACATTATCAACACATCTGGGATATTTCTGGAAATATTTAATATATATATATATACATAGTATATATATATATATGTATCTTGTGATCATCGTTAATTCAAAAAAATCACAAAATTTTTGGAACTTCAAATTGACCCAACCTGGAACTCGGCACGAACCAACGTTCGAACTCCGGAGGGACTGGCCTTGCGGCCTCAGCCAGCTCCCAACCAAACAGCGATGTTTCAAGGAGCTTCCGGTGGTCACTAGCGGTTCCCATATGTCATCCAAACATCCAAACCAGAGTGTGAAATTGTGTAAACATTCGGTTCCATGGAAGAAACTTAAAAACTTAGGTGCGGGTAAGATTGGGGTTGCAACTTCCAGAAGTGGATGGGTTTCTTTGCATGTCAGAGCTGGTGCTTAGGCACCTAGCGATGAAGGTAGCTGGGATAATGGATACTTGTATATATATAGATACTGTATAATCAAAGGGAGTTTGGATGAGAAACTTCCGAGTTACGAAGTTTTAAACATGAGAGAGAATAGATGCCAAGAGAGAATAGATGCGTAGAGAATAGATGCGTGGAGAATAGATGCCAAGAGAGAATAGATGCCAAGAGAGAATAGATGCGTAGAGATAATAGATGCGTAGAGAATAGGTGCCAAGGGAGAATAGATGCCAAGGGAGAATAGATGCCAAGAGAGCATAGATGCCAAGAGAGAATAGATGCCAAGAGAGAGTGTGCGCGTAGAGAGAATAGATGCCAAGAGAGAATCGATGCGTAGAGACAGTAGATGTCAAGAGAGATGCCAAGAGAGAATAAATGCTTCATATGTGATGCGGATCAATCGTGAGATTCATTTTGCGTGGTAGGGGCAGTATTTGGTGAGGTTGGAGTGTGACTTTTCCTGGCAGGCGCAGCATGTCGTGTATTTTGGGAGATAGCCGGAGTGCGAAATGTTGTAGTTTTCAATACAAAATGCGTGTCCAAGATGGGACGAGTCAGGTCTGCGGAGCGGCGGGTGCGAGATGACGATTTTATCCTCGGATATCTTCGGAATGTCGTCGAGATGTCGTCGAATCGTCCTAATATGGGCGGAAGAGGCAATTCAGGGATCTCTCGCAAAATCTTGAACTCAAATTTCGTAGCAGGCGCAGTACTTGGTGAGTTTGACGGGTGACTTTACTTGCTCCGTGCATTGGACATGACGTTTCATATGTGACGCGGATCACTCATGCGATTCATTTTGCATGGCAGGCGCAGTATTTGGTTTGGTGAGTGAAGTGACAGGATGACTCGTGTTGCTCCGCGTATTGGAAATGACGTTTCATATGTGAGGCGGATCAATGAGGAGATTATTTTGTGTGGCAGGCGCAGTATTTGGTGAAGTGGCAGGATGACTCGTGTTGCTCCGCGTATTGGAAATGACGTTTCATATGTGAGGCGGATCAACGAGGAGGAGATTAATTTTGTGTGGCAGGCGCAGTAGTATTTGGTGAAGTTGGAGGATGACTCTTGTTGCTCTACGCATTGTAAATGAGGTTGCATATGTTTCAAGGATCAATCATCGGTGCTTCTTTGTAGTACAGAGTAGTACTGGAGTTGTATTTTGTACTACAGAGTAGTACTGGAGTAGTACGTTGTAGTACAGAGTAGTGCTGGTGTAGTACTTTGTAGTACAGAGTATACTGGAGTAGTACTTTGTAGTACGGGGTACAACTGGAGTATATAGTCCTTTGTAGTACAGAGTAGAACTGGAGCAGTGCAGAGTAGTACTGGAGTAGTATTGGGGTAGTACTTTGTAGTACAGGGTAGTTCTTTGTAGTACAGAGTAGTACTGGAGTAGTACTTTGTAGTACAGGGTAGTATTGGGCAAGGCGCTGGTCGGTCGCCTTGCGCACATTCTGTACGCCATTTCTTTCTTCGCTATATAGTATATAGTTTTTCTTCTGAAACTTCCGCCCCAGGCTCGCCCGGGAACTACTTGTATATATGATATAAATAAATAAATTAAAAAAAAATAAATAAATATATATATATATATATACGTATATTTGTATAAATACATTAGGACCTCCGACGAGCGACTTGGAACTCCTGCTAGCTTTCCACATGACGCCTGATTCACTTTCCAAGAAAAGGTAGATTTTAGGTTACATTGTTCCTGGAAACTCCAGCTATAGCTGAATATGGACAGGTGACACCGGAGACTTCAATGAAGTTCAGGGTATATGTCCCTTCCAGCATTACTTGAAAACGTTGGTATCTTCATTTTAATCCCCCTGGCGCTGTTTTACAGCAAACCACTTTTGAAAGGGACGAAGTGGTCGCAAACCCCGAAGTGTTGCTGTAGATGGCCTTTGTTATATGTGTTTGTGCCTTCCTGAGCACCTTAAATGAAGTTGTTTGCGAGGAACGCTAGGAACAGGACCCTTTCAACTTGTTTCTGGCGGTGTCAGCATGTTTTGCTGACGCGGGAAGGAAACTGGGAAAGGTGAGAGACTCCTTGCGACACTCGAGATTGATCCCTCACAAGCACAAACATGACCCTTGGATACCCTTGACCCCTTTTGTGGCAGGGTGGTCTGTTACTGGGCTGTAGGGGGTGAACAACTTTTCCCACAGGATGCTCTGCGAAGTCTTTGAAGTTCCATGCAGAATTTCCGGACACAATGAAGTCAACGCCGTCGTTGACTTCAAGGGACGTAGTGAAGGTGAGTGCTTGCGCCGCAGGGACAGAGCCTCTGACCTCCTTCACGAGGACCTCCTATTCGGAATCCTGTTGCCCTGAAGGACGGGGCACGGTTTTCACACGCAGTTTTTGAGAATGCTGTTTCGGTTTCTTTCCGTGGAAACATATCACATGCCTTCGTCCTGTTGTGTGTTTTTTATTTTCAGGTAAGTATACAACAAGATTGAAAAAATATGAAAATACATGCAGTTATTCCCAGACTACGACTCACATCAATTCACAAGTCCATAACTCACGGCTTTGTTGAAGCCAGTGGGTTTGGACAGCTTTGGAAACATCAATTTTGTTTGATTCATTTAATTCCCATGGTGGTAAACAGAATCTAAACAGATCAATTGTTGAAGTGAAGATTCTCAGCCCCTGAGGAAGCTGGAAGTGTGCCGGTTGTATCGTGTACAGCGGTAGCGGCTGTCAAACGTGTGGGGGTGGCTTTATATCCAGGTCAGGCTGGTGCACTTCCTGTGCAGACACTACGGGCTGGACAGATCGCAACGGCTTGACGTGTGCACAAATCTCCACGAGTCAGTGCAACGATGTGAAGGTCAAAGGCCTCAGTAGCAACGAAGCATGCTGCAAGTGTCACTGGGTGCAAAGGGACGAGATTCTGCATTCTTCCCATGAATTTGTTCATCCTGTCATCCTATTATCATCCTGTTGTCGCGTTTGGTTTCCAAATGGCCAGATGGCAGATCGTTTCCGTTTTAAACACCCGAATAAGTTCAAAATTACTAGAAAAATGCACTTGTTCGTGTTGCGTAGGGAATCTTCGAAAGCGGAGTCCTGCGTACATGCAATGAAATACCTTTCGCCGGTACGCAGCGCTAGTTTTGCGCATCATCATGTGCACACCAGGCAATGAAAGTGACACCAGTATGTGGCTTTCAAGTAGTAGCGATGTTGCCTACGAATTTGTTGAGTCGCTCACAAGTGAGGTGTTGTTTTAACTCATCAATTTGGCAGCTTTGATGATGCCTTAAACATAGCTAGGAAGTGCTTTAAAAAGTCCGATCAAACATCGAATTGTCCAATCTCCAGAAACCTAGTCCAAGCAAAAGTGCAAGAGCCAACCAAAAAGTCCAAGCAAAAG
Organism: Breviolum minutum Mf 1.05b.01; assembly: GCA_000507305.1. NCBI lineage: Eukaryota > Dinophyceae > Suessiales > Symbiodiniaceae > Breviolum > Breviolum minutum. The sequence continues at coordinate 1,951 of DF243590.1, read as the reverse complement.
CGCAATGGACTTGTGGCTCTTGAACTTTTGCAAACTTTTCAGCCGATGTTGGACTCGACTTTCAGGGTTTTTGGGTTTTTTACATTCGAGCCTGTCTAAGAAGAACTTTTTGGCGCTGCTTGGCCGAAAACCAGATACAGTCATGCTAGTGTCGGCAGCACACTTGTGGCACAGCGCCGTCAGGAATGTCGCGGGCAGGACAGCACATTCCATATCGCTTCCTCGCGGCGTGCCTAAACATCCATCCTTTGCGGCCAGGAAATTAAGCGTCATCTCCCTGCATGGCTGTTGAACAGGGATTCAAACCGTTCTAAACGGTGAACCCTGAAGCTACAATGGTAAGAAGTAGGGACTCCCATTATCCCCAATGGAGAAGCGGCTGTCATCTCCAACCACTCATCGTTTAGGCCCAAAAATTTCAGCTGGTTCGGCTGAGGCAATGGTGGAGCTGTGACACCAACACCTTTCGCCTATGAATTGAAGCACTGGGCCATTGGGGAACAGGTCGATGGAGTGGGAGAGGAGAGAATGGTGACAACATGTGACGCCTTGATACGCAAATCCCTAATCTCCAAAAGTTCTCAGTTTTGGAGCCATTGAAGTGAGTTGGAGTGTGAGAAGTCCATGAAGTCGCAAAATGAAGGACACGGGTCCCAATGAATCTGAAAATCATCCAGCAAACTCTGCGGATACCCCTCCTATAGTTTCCTTTGGATGGCTCTGAAAGGATTCGATGGATTTTCATGACATTCTGTTCATGATTCTGAGGGGTTGGTCTATTAGACCCATCTTAGACTCTATTTGCTAGTGGATTTGGCCCGAGTCTGTCACCTGACGCCAGGTGTCCATGAAACCGCGTCCTCGCACGGCCTCATTCTATTCCCTGAATGCAGGTGGCGCGACCGGGAAGCGCCAGTCTTTGGGAAAAATGAATGGTTTACAGTACAGTAAAGTGCAAGGCATTTTGATGGAATGTTGGGGTGTGGCAGTGGACATGAGAATGCGTTTGAGGTTGCCCTTTGGATCCAAACATGCCATTTGGAGATAGACCTATTTTGCATGGAGTGGGATGATCATGTTTTGACAACAACAGTGGCGCAAACGATCGTACAGCGCCGAACAAACCGGTTAAACTCCCACCTGCAAAGCCAAGATTGAGTTCGTATGATTTTTGATCTGGTATGATCTCATCCAGATTAAACCCCAGAGTGACCTTCTCAGGGTGTCCAGAAAAGCACCATTAAGATTACCAAATCCATTTGATTCGGTTGGAAGCACTTTTGGGTAGGGTTTAGGGTTTAGGGTTTAGGGTTCGCCAACACAGCTTGGCGGCCAGGTCAATTTTTACATGCATTAGGTTTTTTTAGTTAGGTCGCGCCCTAGACCCGACATTTTAACCCTTTAACCCTTTAACCCTTTTAACCCTGTAACCGTGACGACCCTTTAACCCTTTAACCCTTTAACCCTTTTAACCCTGTAACCGTGACGGATTTAACCGGGACGTGCCTGCACCCGTGACCGATTTAACCGGGACATGCACTGACTGTAACCCTTTTAACCCTGTAACCGTGACGAATTTAACCGGGACATGCCTGCACCTGTGACCGATTTAACCGGGACATGCATTGACTTTAACCCTTTTAACCCTGTAACCCTTTTAACCCTTTTACCCTTTTACCCTTTTACCCTTATTACCCTTACCCTTTTACGCGTTTACCTTTTTTACCCTTTTTACCATTTTTACCCTTTTAACCCTTTTACCCTTTTAACCCTTTTACCCTTTTACCCTTTTACCCTTATTACCCTTACCCTTTTACTCGTTTACTTCTTTTACCCTTTTTACCATTTTTACCCTTTTACCCTTTTACCCTTTTTACCTTTACCCTTTTACCCTTTTTACCATTTTACCCTTTTACCATTTTTTGCCATTTTACCTTTGTACCCTTTTACC
>DF243589.1:24059-37529 GCA_000507305.1 Breviolum minutum Mf 1.05b.01 | reverse complement strand
CTACTGCTACTGCTACTGCTACTGCTACTGCTACTGCTACTGCTACTGCTACTGCTACTGCTACTGCTACTGCTACTGCTACTGCTACTGCTACTGCTACTGCTACTGCTACTGCTACTGCTACTGCTTCTACTTCTACTACTACTACTACTACTACTACTACTACTACTACCACGAGTACTGGTACTAGCACTTGTCACTAAGTTACTAGCAGAACAAGTAGCAGTACGTTCGTACCACGCGAGGGTGGCATGACCATTGAGGGTGGGGAACCATTTGCTTCTCATCTTTCAGCCCGTCCTCCCATGCAGCGCTTCTGTGGCAAGCTTCTTGATAAATCTAAAAACTCCAGCGGCTGTTGCTGACCCAAACACAAGGGCAGTTCAGAAACTAGAAGATTATTAGCCAAAGACAAGCCTCGGCAAAATCTTGGCATTTTTGGTCACAAAGCTTCATGTGTCTGAAAACATGTAGAAACACCATCATTTGGGGAATATGCTTTGCAATGGGTGTTTCTAACAAAACACAGGAAATGGGATCTGGCATGTTATCTTTGCATTCTTACGACTCGAGGGTTCAAAGACTGCGAGTGGTGTTGAATTTGGCCTATTGGTTCAATATACTTCCTATAGTTGAATGTTTGCAAGGGTCACAGAATTGCATTGTCGTGGATCTGGTCAATCAACAAATTGATTGAGCATCGAGAGATTTCAAGCTGTAGGCATGTCATGGTGAACGACCTCATCTTGAAGTTCTTCAATCAAAGTATAAGTTGTTTTCAATATGTGTAGTCTGAAGGTTGATGGCAGTTGGAATGAAAGAGATAAATAAGTTGCTGACAAATAATGATCCAATTGCACAAACAGTCCTCAATAGATCAGAATATTCACAAAGTAGATATAAAGTTTATCATTCACCACCGACTTGAAGTCAAGACAAGATCTCACCGAGTGACTCCTCAGCTCAAACATTGTGCACAAGGTGCGTGGAACTTTGCCATACAATCCATTGTGACTCAAGTCCAAGGCCTTGAGATCTCCATCCAAAAAGGCCCAAGGACATGGCACGGTTTCAACGTAAGTCCAATCCACGATCTTCTCTTTGTGGAGTCCAAAAAGTCTTTCCTATAGTCTAAGTGGTTTTTGTGCAAAGGTTCACCTATAAACTCATTGCCCACCTTAGAGACTCAAATTACGTTTTTCCGCATGGTAAAATCCTAAAAGCTGACTTGGTGCCATGGGCTCAAAAAGGCATGACAATGTATATATATATATATAGATATATATATAAATATCTAGACAGATCCAAATGTCCAGTCCCTCCATGGTGCATCATTGCATCATATTGTAATATAGGTCCATTCAAGCCCCATGTCCAAGCCATACTTTCAACTTTTTTCGGCCTCGAGCTTGGAAAGGGATGCAAATATCTCAGGAATGCCTCGGGTCTCTGGAGAAGTCAGGAACTGCACTCAAAACGATGTTTAGTCAATTTTGGAGTGGCTTTAGTAACCACATGAATGAACACCATGCTAGTCACCAGTCAAGCAATCACCTTCAATCGTTCCATGTTTGGGTGATGAATGAAATAGATGCGTACGCATGCACGGTAAAAAATAAAACCGAGACCAAACATACGACTCATTCAAAAGGTGTGTTGTGCTTGTGCAATTAACAGTGCGGCATCAATGGCCAGCACACCTAGCAAATCCAACAAAGTGCTCTCAATCATCTCTTCCAAAACGTGACAGAACAAATAAATCAAATTGGAGTACATGGCATTCTTTTCAATCTGAGTCGCACATATACACACAAGAAACAAATAGGAGAACCAAATAAATAAAACCCTGTGCTAAAGGAAGGCATCCCGCACTCATCAACTGAGACGCTGCCCTCCAGTGTATTGTTTGCCAGGTAAAGCTGGCCTAAATCCTTGGAAAACATGCCCCTTGTGAGCTGCAAATCGTGGGAGGAATTTCCAACCACTAACTGCCCAAGGGCTACGCGGCTACCACCAGACCTAGAAGGTGAGACAGCATGGTGATTGGTATGCACACTTCACGACCATGCGGTTTGTTTTGAGGTTCATTTGTCGTTTGAGCTAGCCAAAAACTTGCATGACTCATTTGTCTTGACTCAACTAAGTACATCACCCCTATCAATCCCTATCATCACAATGCTGTCTTTACTTTTTTCAATTTTCTACAGGCCCGAGGCACTGACATCTGCTGAAGACTCTTGGGAATGATTCCTTCCAAACGGTTGTGACTCAGCACCAAGCGTTCCATATCCTTCAATTTTCCTTAGCCAAATGCTGGGTGCAAATCTTATTGTTTCCTTTTGCAGGTCAAAGGACAATTCATTTCAAGAAAACAACTGCATAAGTACACTTTTCCGAATGAATTTCAGAAACACCATTACATACCGATAAGATTAAACATGTTGCACTTGTGGACCATCTGAGTTCTTGGGACGTGGACATCGGAACCATCAACGGCTTAGCGGGAGGGAAGACTCGACAATTCAATTGCAAATGTGACACCCGTTTCAATTCATTTCATACTTGCTTTGAGGCCAGTTTGATCTACTTCTTATCCAAACATTGTGCTGACTTTATCAGGTAACCCTTCAGCAAACGCCCAAGTCCCTAAATCCAGGATTAGTCAAGGACACTGGCTGATTCTGGTTTCGGTGGAGGGTTACCATTTCTATTACATCCTACACATGCTGACTGTAGATGATTTGATTGCCCCAACAAAGGCCGAGTCGCCCAATGACGATGGAATCGCACCACTTAACTTATTATTGCCTCAGCTGTTGGTAGGAAAATCCCAGTATGGGGATCACTGCAGTCAAATTACTCGTTGCAAATCATTCCCAGCAAGTGAAGTTGAAGAAATCTGAAGCTCATTGTCAAATCAATCATTGCAGTCGTACAGACTAAATTGCTTCAGCTGTTGCCAGTCTTAGTACAATCTTCAAGAACCAAAATTTCTCAATGGTTTTCATGATCTCAATGAAATTGCCGGACATGCATTTTATGCATCTCCCCAGGGAGGAAGAAAGAAACGCTAACAGGAGACAGTCCTAATTAAACATACAATACACTTTGGCAACATGCTTGGCAAATCAACACTCAATCGTCCCACTATTTCGACACAATGTATCTACATATATATGTATAATGTAATTATATATATACATACAATAAATTAGATGCTTGAAGTTCTCCTCTCACTCTTTCCTAGGAATGATTCCATCCATCCAAACCAATGATGTTATTAATAATCAAATCCATTTCATATTAGAAAAAGCATCATAAACTATCCCAATTGCCCGGTTTCAACAATTGTGCCGAGCTGCTGAGAAACAAACTTCTAAGCACCTCACATGAAGCCACAAAAAGCTTCACTAGGGCGTTATTTTTTTGGAACTTACCGGAACCATTAGCACAACAACTTTAGAAAAAGGTTTTTCAATATCTTTTCTGGATGTTGTGCTGGAGGTTTCTAATATATATATATATATAGTATTTTGCTAGTTGATGTCCCAAGTTCATTGTGTATGATGATTGTGGGGCATGACTGGCACTGCACTTATGGCAAGTAAAAGGATCCATTACACTCCCTTACAAGTAACTACAGCTCTAGTAATAGTACTAGTTGCAATACAATTCATGATCAAATATGCAATTGGAACTAATTACAAAGAACTGCCCGAATCTGCATTTGTTTTGGGAAGGCCCTCACCTAAATTCTATCCACCGCAGGCGGCCGGCATCTCGCATCGACACGCATCGACATCAACCATTTCAGCCCCACAAACCCATAACAAAAAACTCAAATCACTCTCTCTCAGAGATTTTGTATGATTTTACACTCCGTTTACCATTTTCCAAGCTTCAAATTGGTGGGCAAAAAATGAAAACCCTCCGAACAAATCGCACTGTAAGTGCGTCCGTTTGAATCTTTTTTTCCCATCATCATCATCATCAGCCACAGTCCAGGGAACATACAACTTATCCACATTCGTAGGAATCGCTCCGGTGAGCATGTTCCTGGGAACCATCCGTGTTCGTTATATTTTTTTTCGCGAGGCTTTTCATAGAACAAAATGGAGAGTGAAATCGCTAGAAATAGTACCCTTGAAGCAAATTACCTTGAAAGTAAATGGTACAACTTCAAAGGGTCGTTAGAATGCATCGGAGTTGTGCCAGCATGTGCCAGCTACTTTCCAAGTGACGTGTTATACAAATTTAAAAGATCTGTGTAGTATTTGTACAATCTTCGCTCCAACCGCATTCAATCAGGAGAAATCAGCCTTGCAAACTAACTTCCACAGGAGTAAAGGAGCTCAATGTCACTCTCAGTTTGCAAAGGGGAAATGCTTGCCATTGCTCATTCAACCAACCCCTTCACACTTCACAGCACAGCATCTCTTGTAAGTACAAGGTCTCCAAATTTGAGAGATTTCCGTCAAACCTAAAGCAACCAAAAGCGTCGTTGTCTGATACACAACCGGAGGTAGCCCCTTCCGAGAAAGCCAGTAGAATGTACAAATACTCTAATTAGCATAATATTGAATTGAATTACATAGTAAATGCAAAAATGATGTAGGGAAACTCTACAAATGAAAAGCTATGGTGCGAACTGGGAGGATAAGCACCCCAACCCCGATTTTGGCGGTCCTTTCTCAGATCATGCTGGAAAGTGTTCAACAGCAGGTCATTCAAAAATGTATTTCCTCTGAAAATCACACGACATGAGAAAGCACCCTTCTTAAATTTTGAACTTCTAGCTTCTTCCGTTTTCGATGACAAAGGTCCAAATTAAAACCCCCCCCAGGCTTGGAATTCAATTCTCTCGATGCATCCATCGTCATACTTCATATATACATACCCACGATGAAGCTCAACAAGCTGGAGCAACACCCATAGACAAGTCAGTGGTAACCCTGGATCTCCCGCAAAAGAAACCAGCGTCGCTTCTGCGAGAGACCAAGAGTTTGGCAATGAGCCTGAAAATTGATTTCCAGCAAGAGCCAGGAAAACCAAATCCTCTAAATTGGAGATGCGGTCCTCAGTTCTGAACGCTTCGGTGCTTGGTTTTTTTCTCACAGCCACCAATGGCAGAAATCAATCCGCTCGAGGCTGCTTTCCGTGTTAACTACATGCCATATCAATAGTACAAAAGGAAGTAAAACAATAGACAATAATAAGTAACTACAGCAAAACAGCAGTACTGAATAGATCGTGTGAAAACAAATAACATATTATACAGTATACCATTTGGAGGTGCCAACACAATTCATCTGGATGCATCTGCAAGGATCAGGAAGTGGTCCAGTCAGCCGATTGGACGATACAGATAACCGCCGGAGGTTTTTCAGGCTGCATATGGATGGAGGGATTCCTGCAGGACATCTTGTTCCACAACGGGGTGAGAAAAAACATCGGCAAAAAAAAAACATGTGCAACTTGTGGATCCTCAAGTGTATGAGACAAATTGTTCAACAAAAAACATTGATGACGTAGCTTCCAGCGGATGATGAATTATTTTGCTCAGACAAGGTAAAGTCAGGCTCAGGGACCCCAAAGAGCATGAAGAAACACAATCATGACAGCTATAAAGGGTAAACTTTTGAGGACTTACACCAACAGGACGCAACAATCATCAAACAGGGTGGCGATTGATAATGTTGGCACGGGTTAAACTCCACAGAAGCTTCCACACAAATTTTAAGAGGCATTGCCTCATTGCCCCAGTGCTTTGATACAGTGATCTTGAGTGCCCAGGTAGTTTAAGGGTTCATTTCTTGGGCCACCTGCCACTAGGGTTTCAAGCTCCTAAAAAAATAGCCCAACACAACACGGTCCTCCATGGAACTGGTTGTTGTTCAAGATCTCAGTGATCAAAACAAGGAGATCACAAGTGGATTCACCATTTCACTGCTAAATGCTCCATGCATGGTGCATTTGCGAATCTAAAAATGGGTACGTTGGATCAAAACCAACTTTATTCGTAATTGAGGTGGATATTCCATTCACAATCCATTCATATATACCTTTTGCCATCAACATGTGGACAAAGTGCCTACAAAAACCTTATAGTTTGGTAGAATCTACTGAATCTACTGGAGTTTGCTCTAGCCCTTTCCCTTCACTCGAGTCTTGCTCTAGACTGTAGCACCATTAATGTCCACAACTGCAACTATGACTCCTCGCCCAAAAAACAATTGTGGCTATGTGCAATGGTGCGTATATTAACATATAGTATAGATCCATATTTGGAAAAAATACGGGCTATGTATAAGTACATCAAATAATAATAGCAGTAGAACCTCTATGAGCGATATACATAAATAAATATATATATATAAGAAATACTTGAACGAAAATGAACCAAACCCACTTGCAAATTCCCAATATCTCTTGGAATTCCCCTTGTAAATCCAAGGTACTAAGACTTCTAAAAAACTCATGTTGCCAAAAGTATCAGGGATTTCTCCTGGTCGTTGGATATCGTTGAAACAAGGGGGGGGGTGAACCTGGATAACCTGGCAACCTCGAAACCTCCAGAATCATCCTCCCACAATGATGTAAAAAACAACATGCATGTCTGTCATGAATATATGTCCCAGTGATTTGACCGAAACATCATTTTAAAAAAACAGCTGGATGTTGCAACAAGATAAGAGACTGAAATTATCACGCTTAAAGCTCATTTTAAAAACCACACATGTGTTTTGTTTGTTGGAATTTGATTTCTTCGAATTTGTGGGGGATATTTCAGGTGTTGAGTTGCCTGTCCTTGCAAATCATTAGAATCGAGCCGCAACTCCTTGAGGTCTAACAACCTCAAGCAATTGATCTGTTGGTCACCTAAGATCTGCTTTGAACCTCACATGAGAAGAAATTGTTTGAAACAACGTCAAATGAGGAAGCGATAGGCTTAACAACGCAAAATCATTCATTACCACTAGCACTGACAATTACAATAGAATCATAGTTCAAAGTCACATATGTGAATAATTATATGCTAGATAGCCATATACTGATACAATATATTGATTAGTAGGGTTAGATCAGCGATTGGCTATAGATCAGCGATTGGCTACGAATATTCCACTTTGCGCAATCCTCAACGTTCCTTACAGGTACCTTACCAATGCGTTTCAAGATCCAGGGTTTGGGTACACGAAGGTTGGCTAGTTAAACAGTAATGAGGTATGCTGGTATGCTGCTAGTTCATGGCACCTTTGAAAAACTAGGGCAGTACAGTAAAGAGTTATACTTGCTGTCACATATGTAGTTTTATGAACTGGTATATCACATTAATTCGCTTGCCCAGTAGAGTGTCACACACAAACACACATGCACGCAAAACACACACACAAGCTTTACAATCACAGTGACATACATCATCTTCGTGACAAAACTCGTGCAGTCAATTCTTTCTGTTTTTCTTTCAAATCAAGACCGGCTCAAGGACGCTGAAACAACAACCTTCATCATCTATCATGAATCATATGAATCATTATCATGTTTCCATCGTTGAATCCCATCGCAGGAGCAAGACGCTGTGGAGGTTACACAAAGTTGCCGGATAAGCAAATCCAATAAAAAACGGATTTCATCCTTCAAATTAAGCCGCAAAATAATTCTATAAGCGTTCTAACAAGTCAAATCACCTGACCAACGACCACTAGCATCATGGAATTGGACCATTACCATGAGGAAACATGATGCAATAAGTGATTTTGTATTGATATTGATAATTATTCTATTTTCTCTGTCTATATTCCAGGATATTCCATGAATTTCTATGCGTATATTCCGTGATGGTCGTTTCAAGTATGAGTGTTTGATCAGCTCCTCTGCAAAAATAATCCACATCAACAGCCTTAGCCTTGTTGTCACCAACATCCTGTTGGATACGGCAAGCAACTCTCCAAGCACCTTGAAATCCACTGTTTTGAGGCCACGGTTGCCCCAAAGACATCGGATCACGCGGCACTTGCCACTCACCTCGGGTGGTGGAGCAAATATGTCACTTATACACATTCACTTACCATTTACTAGTGTTGGCATGCTTATATATACTTGTTTGTGGCATTTTGGAATTCAACGCATGTGCAGCTAAATCCAATGTTCAAATATGTTTTCACTTCAAAACTGAAGTGCACGTATAATTTGCACTTTCATTTCATCCCATTTCCAGGTGTTCCTTTTCAACCCTTGTGGAACATAATTAGTTATTCACCAAAAAAACAGGTTTTCGTCTCAAGTCACAAAGGTACATTTCCAGAGGAAAAATCATGGGGCTGATTTAACCCAAACAATATAACTATAATTCGGTGATATGATATACGTGAAAAAATATCACACAATATATCACCAATATTACATCATATATACCTATTAGAGTGATAAATGCCTTTCAAGAAACCTGTCATGTCACTAATTGGTGCTCTAAGCACCTCTCACATCCCAAAACACAACAAGTCCAAAACAGTTCGAGCGACAGGGTCCAGCTGGGTGTAAATGCCCTGCGCTTTCTGTTCAGTAATTCTCAGATCCGCTTGGCCCAAGACCCGTTGCAAGCGTTCACCATCCTCTTTGGAGGGTTCGCAGGGTGCAGCATGTGCAACATGCGCCCAAGTGAAAGCTACCAAGCAGCGTAAAACCGCAAGCATGGCTGGAAATGCCAGTAAGCTGATGGGACAAAGAATGGCTGCATGCGGTGTCAAACTTACCTAAGTCACCTACTGTAACTATTGGACAAGAATTGAGCCCAAATATGATCCAAGATCTTCCCAGAATTGAGATATCCTCAGGATGTGCGGTTCTCCATACCTTTGCCAAAATGATATTGCCTCCAAGGGACTTCTCTGCCTTCCTAAGGACACTTTCAAGGGCATGAAGGACCATGAAGGATGACCAAAGGCACCAAGTGCATGTGAAAAAAACTATCCGTTGAATGGTTAGTATAGTAATTCTAAGTTGTTTCTCAACCTATATTGGGGTGAAGTAACCTGGCGACCTGGCCAACATGCCAGGTAAATGTCTTGAGACTTTGCAGTGCTACGGCTGAATAACAGCACTGACAAAATACCACACATTACATCTTGGAATCCAGGATGACCTTCTGAAAAAACCTCTCACATATTACCCGGACCCACACCTGTTGAAAATCTATCCATCACTAGTGCAACCAGCAAAGCGGATCGAACTGCTAGCATGTTCAAGGTTTTGTGTCCTCTGCATATGCAGAAAGTATCAACCCCTCAAAGGTTGACTTACTTAATGATGAACGCAATTCATTCAACCTTTCACCACCAAAAGAGAAACACGTTAACAGCAGCTGTCACTTACAACAATTCTGAACTCACATTCCTGGTCCTCTCATGATTCATCAAGTGTCGCACAGCTGTTGATGCAGGAATTCCAAGTAATCATGGTCAAGGGAAGGTAGGAATGTGCGAGGTTGTCCATGATAGCAAGCCTCAAATTTCAAAAGTTTCATCAGGTTCCGTCGGAACGTGCCGCGCGTTTCAAACGGACCATCAGGTATGCGTAAACAAGCGAATTTGTATCATGATATATCCCAATCAAAACGGATCACAAGCAACATGTCACGACCGGGTCAGCCACACATTTAATATCGCACTTCCACCTTCAATGAACTCATGATCAATCGTATCTGCTATCTTGGTAGATTCCGCTGCTCTTCCTATCTCCTTCTCACAATCTTCCCAGGGCAAGTAACGCAACTTCCCAGGCGCCACCCTCCTCACATGCATTGATAGCTGCATTGAAAGTGATGGTATTTAGATCCTCAGTGCACTCACCATTTGCATTCAATGTGGATGTGGTTGGTGATGCAAATGAAGCAGTGGCTGCACCAGGATTCACCATGGAATCTGTATGCAAACTATAATGGCTGAGGTTGAGGTGTGCCAAGGATTTTGTAGGTTTTTTTTGATGTTTGTTGTATCATTCCAGTCAAATCCACGTCCCCTTCTGCCCAGTGTCACTTCCGCGAAGCTGTTCCATTCGCTCCAGGAGATTCAAGGACCTTTCGGGGGAACTTCAGTCTCGAGTCTACATCTGTGAGTGAAACAGTTGTTACAGAATCATATACGTTGCAAAGCAGCAGTTAAGGTACCTTCCAAGGAGAAAAACATAGAACATATATAACATTTTGTTGGTTATAAATCACCTTTTTGCTGGCAAATCAACCATCAAACATTGCTGAAACGGTGGTGAATGAGTCCACTCTCCAAGCCACCAAGTCCACTTTGGCACACCCTTCATTAGGGAGCCAATTGTGACCACATCGATCCTGAACAGTCGAACCACTCATGCTACAAAGATCAAATGCTGGTTGGAAACAGGATTGGGCCTTGTTTTTAAACGTTCATAAATCCGTGTCATTCAACATGAATGTGCCCAGACAATCATAACATCCATGCAGTGCTATGTTTTCCACGATTCTTTTGGTGAAGTAGTAAGTAGTGGCAAAAAATCCAACAAAAAGCAATCCAAATTCGATCAAAGTTCAACACTTCCATATCTCAATTCTGTGATCTTAAATCTAAAATGCTTCAGATTCACCCAGAAAACACTTTTTTGAAACTTTACAAGTCATGCTTTCACCAAGTATCTGTAGACCTGTGCCCTGTGCTTCATCCATCAATCCCAATGCCCTGTGCCAATACTTGGCTTCACTGAAGCTGCTGATGCCTGCAGCTACACATGCGAAGGGTTTGGGAAACGGATGGAGCGAACGGAAAAGGCTACACCATGTCAGAATCGTCCCTTAGAATATGGGAGGCATCACTTCAGGAGAGTGAGTTGGCACATGGAATACAGGTGTCTATTTAAAAATGTAACACATTATGAATATGTACACATAGCGAAATCCAAGATGTAAATCACACACAACCGCAAGAAACACATTCCAGTGACTGATGCACTGATGCGAATGATTCAAAGCAGAAATGCAAAGGCTGAATGATGAGGAGGCAAACCGCTTTCCCACCCAGTGCCAGACCTGCATTCAAACAAACCATGTTCGGAACTCCTCTGAATCCGTTGAGTTGTTGCAGTACAAGCTGCCACTTTTGGCGACAAGTGCCTCATTTCACTACAGAGACAGCGGTATGACAACATGCAGGTTACGGAGCAAAGCCAAATTCAGGCAACATGAAACAATACAACATCAAAAACAATATCTCAAACAGCGACAGTGTCGTTCCATTCCAAATAACAGTCTATCTACATGTATATACCAAATAAAAAAAAACAGTATACTATCCGTTTATATCGACACATTCAAGAAAAACACACATATATATATATATATATATCTGACATTTCTATGGGCTTCAAACAAATATATACACCCTTTTGTTTTGGCAGTTGAATTGTTGGTTTTTTCGGTTGCATCCCAGGATGCTCAAAGCGATGCTTTCACAAAAACCATCGACTTCCAGGCCCAAACATTGCAACTCCTGTCACTGGTGACCAGGGGTTTCGGGTATGTTGGGAGGTCTGGAGGTCTGGAAATGATTTTAATAAAACAACACATATTATTATAACATATAAATCATAAGTATGTATAACAAAATGACAAAATCATGCCGATGTAACCTTATAAGATGGATAAGTAAGAAGTCATACTCATTCATCTCAAACATTTTGTTGTTTTTTTAGGTTCTTAGCGTAAATGTGCCGCAGAGACGGTGCTTGCCCTGCATATTGCCATTGCATCTGCTTGAACTAGGTAAGACACCATTTCTCCCATGTAAGGAATGAAGCAGTGAAGTACTGAAAGAGATGATGATTTTGAGTATTTTCCACTTCCACTGGCCGAGTGACTTGAAAGATATGCAAAGACATGTGCCAATTCTCCAAAGAACTCAAAAATGCGTTCGCTGCGTTACCTCAGCCCGGCGTTTGCCGATTGTCTTCTGGTCCTGGATCTTTGAGGAATTTCCGCTAGCAAGTTAGCATCCTTGTTGATTACTGGATGACTCATCTCTGGCCAATTAATTCATTTAAAGTCAGAGCTCAATGTGGAAAAAGAAGAGGGCAACAACAAACGTAATCCTGCCTGCTAGTAAAACAACGGTTAAAGGGATAAGGTAGCTTTGCAAATGCCGAGGTTCTGTAGCTGGTCACCTTAGACCAAAACAAACCCCACTCATCTGTTGCAACCAACTTAAGTCCAAAGAGGATGGTAAGAAGACTTGAAATCCACTGCTGCAGGAATGATCATTTGAACAGCCTGATTTTGATGTTTGTGCTACTACAACATATTTACTCTGCATTGAGACATGTGATTCATGTAATGCTTGTTGTTGCTATGACCATGGCAAGTGTCATTGTGGTGGCCATCACCATCATCATCTTGCTCATCATCATCACCATCCTTGTCATGTTTGTGGTCATCGCCATCGCCCTTGTCATCCTCGTCGTCATCATCATCATCATGATTATCATGATTTATCATGATTATCATGATCATCACCATCATCCTCATCATCATCAACATCATCAACATCGTCATCATCATCATCATCATCATCATCATCATCATCATCATCATCATCATCATCATCATCATCATCTTTGTCGTTGTTGTCGTAGTCCTCGTATATGGATGCATGTGGGGTTTCAGCTTTCATCATCATGTCCAGCATCATGAAAAGATACTTTGCACCAAGACCGGACAAGCCTATCAATAGTCAAAACTGACTCACATCTAAGGGCTACTCTTCAAAATGTTAAAGCTGAATTTCCTTTTGCTGTTGATCAGTGCCACATGATGCTTAGGTGATTCTCCCCTACAATCTACCAAACAATTCTCCAAGGTCAAAAAAAAACACAGCAAAGTTTGACACAACCAAGTCTGAGCGTCCTCTGCACGCAGCTGCATTCCCTGCATACCATACAGCAAATGGATGCCCAAGGTCCAAATTCCACGACAAGCGCTAATGGCTGCATTGCAGGCTCCCTGTCACAAGTAGCATGTAAAATGCCTCTCAATTTGAATTAGTACCAGCATCTTATGTATCTAAATCCCTTTCTTTTTGTTGTGGCGTCCAATGGTTCGCTCCCAACATGTTTAGAAACCAATCATGAGATGTACTTAACTCAAACTGATCCATGACATTGGAAAACAAGGCTGCTACATCATTTTGTGTAACAATTTTCAGTCTGCAGTTTTCCAAAGGACCATTGCTCTTTTTTGTGCTACCACTTTGAAAACCACCCAAACCATCTTTTTTTTCGGAACACAACATGATAACAGTCGACTTTTACGCAGCGATCGAGGTTTTTTTCTCCCTGCACCTGGTTCTTGGTGATCTCGTTTTGATGCATCGAGGTCATAAGGTTCATGGCCTTGGTGGTTGACCCAACCCATCTGAAACATATGCTCGTCAAAATGGATATATATATATATAT
>DF243589.1:0-23884 GCA_000507305.1 Breviolum minutum Mf 1.05b.01 | reverse complement strand
GTATATATATATATATATATTTATATATATATATATTTTTTTTTCCCCCAAGTTTTGGGGTGAACATATTCACAATCTTGGAAACCACCCACCTAGAAAAAATTGGCCAAAGACTAAATCAAGTCTATCCATGTACACATCAAGCTTTAGTTGGCAAACATTGGTCACGATGTGCTGGCCACCTTTGTCACTGGGATACACTGGGAATTTCCCAATTGCAGTGGTTTGCCTATTTCCCGGGGACCTATCCAAGCCCCCGGACATGATGCCAGTCCTGTTGCCAAGCGGTGCCAAAGAGAACACAGCGGTAGTTCACCTGTCGCCAGCGGCATAATGCCATGAATTGTCACTTTATTTGGATCATGATGCACTCACCAAAACGAACACAAAGTACCGGACCCCAAAAGGGAACAATCATCTTCAACGCCGGCATGTTTCAGGTGCTATGGTGCATAGTTTTGGTGTGGTGCTGTGTATCAAATTTCAAGAATTGGATATACAGCAGTGAAATCAAAACAACATAACATACAACTTGGAGTCCGCTGCTTCATAGTGCGTGATTGGGGGCGGTCTGCTTTAACATCGCCACGGTCATATCCCACCAACTCTACTGCAGCATAGGCTTCCGCTACGTGAATGACCCCATACATCCCCATACCTCTCTCGTGACCATGAAGTAATTCGTGTACATTCCTTCTTATTTTTTTGCAGCAGCCCACGCGCCTGGTATGATGATTCCAAGATCAATTTGGCATTATTTCATATTATTTCCCTGTCTAACTGTCTAAATGTCTATTTTCCTAGCAACACATCGTTTCTCCCCATTACCAAGCAAGTTCAGAAGCTGGGTTCCCAGCTAAGGTATTCAAATCTTTGTGGTAACATCAGCATTTTTCACCCTACCTGCCTCATCCATCTTCACAGTCGAAGAGCGCATCTGATGAAGCAGTTCTATGGCACCTCTTACATTGCCTCAGGATTTTTTCTGGGAAAAAGCCCATGTTGAAGTGGCAATTTGGGCCGCCCATCTGTTGTAGATAGACTATAGGGCATCTAGTTGCAGTCAACAAAGTGACAAACTGCTGGATCTCTATGTCCCTGTTTCTGAACAAACCTCCGGGAAATCGTGAAAATCTTAGGAACAACATCTATATATAAATAGACTTAAAATTATACATATGTATGTATATATATATATACATATTTCCAGTTTGCGCCCATCTCAAACAACATGATCATCTTGGATCTGAATCAATACAATTGCTGGAAAAATCCAAAAAGGACTCAAAAAGGTATCAGAATATCAGAAAGTCAAAAACAACGTCTGTGTCGTATGGGGCGAAACATTTCCGAAACTACTTGTGCTTTATAGACAACAGTGGCACAGGCAACAATTTATGAGGACTGGGGACCGGAGATGTTCTCCAACCAAAACGCAACGCAACTTCGGCTGCAAAGAGACCTTCCCGCGCCAGCTTTGTCAAAACTGTCGTTCCTTCACGCGCCCTGTGGATCCGGCAACCAGTCTCCATGACCTGAAGTCTTCGGTCATCAATGTCTTTCACGAAAGACGTTGCATGTCCAACGGGAAAAAAATGTTACAACCCTTTAAAGGCCCATTTCTCAGTGTCTGTCATCTAAGCATTCAGGTACACAAAAACTGGTTGAATCAAAGGTGGTGGGGGCAACCCTCTCCTTGGTTTGAAGGATCTGTGGAGCTCAATTGTACCATCTGAAATCCCCCTGTATGCCGTCTCAGTGTTGGAATTGCTTATTTATTGTATGGGTTTGGATGATATCAAATCATTGTGTAAATTGCATTAAATAACCAACAAATGAATTACAGTAGCTCATTCATGTAATTCGGGCAGTCTGATTTTGGAGTTGCATCACAATATTGCGGTGATGATCAAATTTGGATTTGGCAGATGTTGCCATCCAAAAGACCAAACCTTGGGAAGCTCTTGTTTTTTTTCGCAAGTCGAATAATTGGTTGAAGAGTCAGCGTATCAGAAGAGCACACTTATCTCCTTGTCACACGTATCGAATGAAGAAATACCAAACTCACTATAAAAATGGTGGATTCTGGCGAAACGTTTAGAAAACCATAAGTTGTCAGTTGTCAACGATGTGAAACGTGTTTGTTGGTTGAAACAGCCCTGAGGTCTTGACTGATCCAAGCCCAAGGCCGCCAAAAGTTAACAGCTGTCATCCAAGTTGATCTTTGTAGATTCATAGCACGGAGCCATGATGAAACAAATCATGAGACATATTGAAAAAACACGATGTCAATCTATGTCATTCAATCACGACATGTCAAACTATCAAAAAAGAAAAACGGAAAGAGAAGCTGTATTGACCTGCTGTGAGCCTGTCAGGAAAACGTGAACCGGTGCAGCAGCGAAGTGGCATCTGCCATTGATGCTAGCTGCTAGATCATACATAAGCGTTCAGAAAAGGAAATCTGGAGATGCTCACACTTGATATGCCTATTTGATCCTATTTGAGGGTCCTGGTGTGTCTACACAAAGAATTGGCATTATTAATTTCATAGGAACCAACAAGGCCGATAAGACTTAAATCATTCTGATTGTGATCATTACTTTTCAAACCAAGTAGTGCATTCAACTCGATATCCAGTGCAACTCTCCCAGGGCTTTGAACATTCCTGCAACAAACTGCATTCCCTCCAACACTTCACATCTCCGAAGAAAACAAACGTAGAAAGTATCTGTAATGTCTTCTGCCCTTCTTTACATATCTCCATGCAAATCACTTTCAAAAGAGGAACAAAAAGAAACCAAAGACAAACAAAATGACATACAAATATACGTATATATATACATTATTTTGTTACAGTATACTGTTAATGTTTATGTGTTTCAAATTGTTTCAATACTATTCCACACATTGTGTAATGCAATGTTCAGCTCCAGTTTCAAACAATACATGGCCATGGCAAAAGTCTGCCTGCAACTTCCACCGTGGCAAAAGTGAAACAACACTATGTACATAAAGCACTCAAACAAACGCTGAGTTTCACCATCTTGGGATTCGCATCCAAAAAATGGACTCCAGTTTGCAAGCACTGGGAGTCCATCTGGGACTCAGACATGGTTGGTGATTTTCGCAACGTTCCCAGATTCACAAATTTCCAAGAAGCCCAGTCAGCTGAACAAATTGGCAGTTGCCTCTTGGTGGGGGACGGTTGCGCAGTTGAGGGCCATGAGTCACCGGACATGCATGTGGAGATGTGTCGGCCCTGACGGCTTTTTTTTTTTAAATAGGAAATGCATACTGCCCACACAGTAACATATCAAATGTGGATGCCACATATACACGCACACAAAGCAATCAACTGTCCCATCTGCCTCCCCCATCAACGTCACTGGCTGGCGACACAACGGGCAACGCAAATGGCGTGTCCTGCTGGCGGACACCGCCGCCTCTGCACAGTCCAAATGCCTCATAGGAACATTTTTGAAGACTTACAGTCTTCACAACATTCAAACCTGAAATGCATATTTTAGAGATTTGGTACCTCGCTGGTTTGTCTTTCATAAACGAGGTTGCTTTTTGCAGGTGCGATGCTAGTCTGAGGAGGGAAACTCCTGGTTGAATAGACATCTTAAACACAACAAATAATCAAACGCCCAAGACATGGCATGATGACATTTTTTTTGGGGTGTCAAATGAACTCGCTGGCATTCGGAGGTCTACTATTCACATAGCACCTTGACCTGTACCAAACACTGACTGACATTCAAGTAAGGGTCAAAGGATGGCCACATCGCAATGCTACGATCGGCGGTTGTAGTTGCTGGAGGGCAGCCGCCACGTCGCCCTCCTTGTTGAAGCGCATGAGTCTTCACACGCCCAAGAAGGAATGAGTTGGCTTCTGGCTTATTTCTCAGAAGAAAAGCGTGCACCAATAGCAATACAATTTACTTGAGTTTCCACACTGCCATTCACAAAAAAACTGTGATCCTATCCAATTCATTATCAATAACAACTTGCAGCACATAGATTTTGGACTTTGGGTGAGCCGAGAACAAATAGATTCAAGGGATTCAATGTGATATTAGTTGATATTCAGTGTTGATGCCTGGCCTTCTACATTTTGCGGCGATACAGGGCTCTGTAGGGGAATGAACAAGGCACCAAGTAAGTAGACAGCAAAACCAAAACCAACCGTGGGGTACACATAGTTACACCGTTTTGAAATGAGTGATCAGCGGTACCGTTTTAATAGCATTTGATAGTGAAAGGGATATGAAAGGCATGGGTCATGGACCCGGCCCGCAACCAACAAATTGATCGACAAACAGAGCGACGCCATTCTCCACCATTTCCACCGCTGCGTCTGGAAAGCTCTCCTGGAAGGGTTTTTCCCATGCAAGCATGTTGCAAGTGCTCATGACAAGTCTGCATCTCTTCATTAATGCTAACCTCGAAATCTACCACATCGTGCGTAGATATAGTAGATACCACAAGCGTGTACAAACAGGTAAAACATATGATATGACATATCACTTATTTACGGATATTATCGGATATTTACAAACCGTATACCTTTAATGCTGCATGCCCTCAAAAACGGGGACATGTCAAAAATCATACCGGGGCCCTTAACCCCTATCATCCCCTATCCGATATCTGTATTATGGACACGTGGATTGAATTCACTCTTTGCCTCGGTCCATGGAAATTCAACCAATACCCATTACCTCATCGTTAGGTTTTACAGAAATGGGATGTTTTTGTTGTTTACCCAGGACTGGATGAAGCATAAGTTCTTTGTTTCATTTCAAGAGCCCAAAAATCCAATGGGAACGATTCGCAAATTTAAAGGTATGATTTAGTCTTACCAACCTCAAAATACCTCAAAGAGAGCATGTTGGGAGGATTTTCTTCGTGCATCATGATTTAATCGATGGCATCAATCAAGTCACGCCGCTTTGCTCTAGAATATAAAATTTCATGTCTACAAAAATAAACTCAGAATGGACACTACATCTACACTTGAATGTAGATACACGAACATTTGTATAACAAACGCAGAAACATGATATGTTCATATCACCCAAATTTTCAGACTCCACCAAATTCCCCTCATCATCCAAGGAGCCAAACAAACGCTGCAAATGGCTCCAGGATTTAAGAATATAGTTTCAGGTTGAGAGGTCAAAATGCTCTGCAATGCTTGCGACCGAGTGATGTCCTGAGATGGTGGTTTTGAGAAAGCTCCTTCAAACCATGCATGATTTTGAAACATTTTCATGAACAATTCATTATAACAAGTCAACATTGTTTCAAAATGTACAGAGGTGTTTGCTTGGAATGTTATCTACCTAATTCAAGATAGCTGCACTTCTGCTTTTGGGGAGTGCTCGAAAACACGTTACGAATATGGAATTATATGACCATCCATAACCAAACAACCAAAAGTTCAACAAAAGTTGATCCAAGCAAATGCGTCAAATTTCCGGAAGTTCCACTTCTCTTCGCGCGCCGCAGTCTGGCGCATCCTCCGGGTGTCGATTCCGCCGGCCCCGTGGCGGAGCTGCGCGACGGGGTGGCATCACTGGCGATGCCAAGGAGCTGAAGAGCTGGGAGTTCTCGAGGGTCCACGGGATCCTGAAGGAGGTGAATTGCTACAATTTTTAAAAAATAACAAAACATATGCATGCTGCAAATAGGTGAACATTAAGAATCATGAACATTTATTGGCGACCCTTATTTTTTTTGCCAAGGACTTTGATTCATTCAGGCACTGAACCTCATGCAAATGGGACCTAGATGTGCAGTTCCCCACTTTGAAAACTGGGCAAGCAAACATGGAATTGGAGCGATGACAACATGTCCTGTGAGAAATAATGATACACAACATCAACGCAATGCATCCATGTATCGTGTTCAATTTGGCAGGACCATCCGTGATTGAATCTTGCATCCCTTTACTGGTTTCTGTGTGTGTGTGTGTGTGTGTCAGTCCAAGCTGCAGGTAAGAGCATGCCAAACTGGCCGACAGGGTAGGAGAGAGCCTGTGCTGAGAAAGGATAATCTTCAAGGATGCTCTAGCTGATCTTCTTGCGAAGTCACTTAGAACTGACTCACCTGAAAATGGCAATATATGGTTCTGAAATGGCCAGAGGAATGGAGTTCCACGTTCTACTGCTATTCGATGTCATCCCAGGAACTCTTTTTTGCATGTTCTCGTCACTGGACCCTAAAAATAACTGTCAGCAAAAAAAATATGGAAAGGGATCTACGTTTCGGCGGCGGGGATTTTTGGTTTCACATTGAGGCACTGAGACTTTTGCACACTGAGATATTGAGATAGGTAAGGGTAACAGTTAACACCTTGGCAAATTGAGTCGTGATGTTGAGTGTGGGTTAAACCTTTGTAGTAACTTGTTGTACTTGAATGGACACTGCATCAAATTCTGCAGGTACTTCAATTCACAACGGCATGTGCGTGGATCCTCTTTCTGTGTATCCAGTAGCTATACAACATCAGTGAGGTGCTGCCGTTCTGGATGTTCATTGGGGATGCCTGTCAACCAAAAATAGTAGGTACTTTCCACCGTTTTTTGGCATCAATTGGGGGTTCACTTTCAATGGCTGACTGACTGAACGTCTGAACCATATCTCATCTTTCTTGATTCTTGGCAAGGCGGAGGGTTGAATTTCAAAAATCGAGGCCAGTTGGCTTCTACGGGGGTATATTGTTATCCATTGCTTAGTTTATGTACCTTCCAGCAATCTAACATACCGATGGAAATGAAACCATTTGCAAATGTGTTTCCTTTTCATAATGTCCATCGCTATATGACATGTGTGTGTGAGTGTATTTTTCTTTGGCTAAATTTCAGCATGGGAAGCACCAACAAACAGCTTTACTCAAATCAACACCGCATAAGTAGTACTCACCTCTAGCAAGACATCCTCGCCAATTGAAGGATCAAATCTCAAGCTGAGAAACTGCAAAGAATGTCCCAACAGCAGCATGAAGTAGGGAACAATCAACCTCAAGTGTTGCAACTTGGAGCCACTGTTTTCAAACCATGAAGGCATGTTTCCAAAATTTTGGATGCCATGTTTCCAAGAAAATCATCAGGTTTTTGTGTTCTTGCGGGTGGGCATAACATTGTACAAATTACAATGTAACTTCGTCACTTTCCAGGAAGTTGCGGGTGGTAAGAAGCACAAAGAACCAGGCGCCTTGTGTGAGGACCCAAAATCTCAGCATCCCGGCATCCCCAAGATTCTGAGATCCAAAACGCTGGATATCTTTATATGTTTGCATAGTTAATTTGGATGTTGAAAATGTTGACACCTTTTAAACACCTCATCTTTTAGGACTGGCTTATGACCCCAAAACTGAACAAAAAGAGATGTTATGTCAGCATTTTGGGGTAGATACAAAAAAAAAAATATATATATATATACATATATCTATTATGGATGTTGACCATCCTCCAGGGCCAAAAGGAATTGAAGGCAACGTGACGCTTTGGATGATGCTTTGATGGTCACCACCACCTCACACCAGGTGCGTTGGCGATGCAAAGCTCTTCCTCAGGTGATGTTGATCTGCAATGAAACTACCACTCAAAACATCTGGAAAGAGCGTGTACACATCGAATATATGAAAATATTCAATTTCACCTCCATCATGGTCCAACAAGGTATGTATAGGCTGAGTTTGCTCCCTGAAATGAACAAAAGTTCAAATTTTGCAAATGATTAAAAAATGTTAGAATATAATATAACCACACATAACCACACCCATCTATCACCTCTCCATGTCCAGGGCATGGCTCCCAACTATCCTATCTACCTGACATTGCCATACTATTTCAGTAACGAATTATCGATCCATTAATCTGTCCGTTGTTTTCTACTATATTTGAAACAATTCATCAAGCATTCTCCACCTTGAATATATCCAAACACCTACATCAACTTCTACCCAATGTTATCTTAATGCATCACAACTGAACACCCACTTTAATCACCACCAGGAATATAAACCGGACTGGTCATATCGACCATTAAGGGCCGACAGTCCTCGTTCGGTTTGTAGTTCTCCATCCCAATGCGGCCATTCCCTGAGGGAGCCAGCAAACCAACCACAGCGCCTCATTGAAGATTGAGCAGTTCTTTGGAGCCTTTAAGCTTCCCCACGAACTGAGAAAATCATGAAAAATCTACCCAAATGCAACACAAACGGACCACTGCTTGGCAAAATGAAATAGTAAGCAAATCTCTCTACCATTGTCTACTTGGGTTGGGTGAAGGGATAGAGAGTTTCCACTTACACAATGGATGTTTTGGAATTGACCTGCTCACATCACCCTCCAAACCGTCCCCACACCTGTTCAGGGGGCGTACATTTTATAACTTCCACCAACGTCAAGGAACAAACATAGATTCTGAATCATACCACCTGCCACAACGTCCTGGTGAGGACAGGTGCCATATGAATCTGGGAGCAACACAAACACGGTTTGTGTTTTCAAAAAAAAGTTGGGGGAAGGGAGGTACACTCCACCGCATGTCATTCTTGAAGACATCAACTGTTGTGAATTGGTTTCTTTCACTAGCAAGGAACTTTGGGGAAGTCTCACAAAAAACTCAAATGTTGATACGCACCTTTCCAAAAACTTCGGGCACTATTATATATATAAATATATATTTATATTTCATTACGTATTCTTCTATGCGCTGCTCTCATCTTCTATTTCGACGTGTCTGTGTTACATCTACAGAGTATCCTGTATTTACAAAGGCACAAGCTCACAACTAAAGGTTTGCTATGAAAACCCAAGGCACTCCATGATGAGTTCTCAAATTATCGCATCCTTGATGATCGATGGGCCCGAATCCTTGATTTCCGTGTGTTTGACTACTAACCTTCCAAATGTCACCATAATAAGTGAACTTGACCCTAGTAAACACCTATGGTTTCCACAACCATGGGTAAGCTATGCTAAGCGAGCTGCAAAGAGCCCACGAAAATATTGGTCGAGAGTTCCATCCAACAATATGAAAAGAAAAATGGGAAACAAACAACAAAAAGGGCTTGAAAAATCATCAGCAACTTCAATGAAGGACTCAAAAGGCACTTGAGTCCTAACTCAATCGACAAAATTTTACTTAAGAGCTTGGTGAAAAGACACCACATCGAGCGCATTGCCGCGGGTCGTCCATGGCCATTGCCACTTCATTTAGCTCCTGTATTCTCAAGTCCAGTTGGAATGGTGAACATTCACCAGGGGTGAACAATCAACACACACTTGATAAGCATCTATGTATAGACTGCGTATAAAGTGGGGGGGCGGGATATGTATAAATGTAAATACATTAAATATATAAATATTTTTCATGTTGGGTGAAGCATGAGAAGATCTTGAACTCATTGGTAACCTACTTGTAGCAACCCTGCCATTGGTAAAGCGATTTCTTTCTTTTGCATCTGTGATCCACCTTCTTCCCATGCTAAAGGGACTGCATCGAGCCAAATTTGCAGAGGGACTTTCTAAGGACCAACGGACTCCGTTGTTTGGGCACTGGGGATCAATGGCCAGGGATGAACCTGTGACACCCACTACCACAGAAAAGTCATGACGTTCTTTTTGGTGTACAAATGTGTAGAGTATATTTCTCCACAGCAAAAGCAATTACCATAAATGAAAGGTGTTTTCGACAGCTTCCCAGTACTCCATTGATGCCTCATAGCTGACATCACCCATGCTGCCATCTGGACGTAGACGTGGCATGGTCCGCAGGACTGACAGCACGCCATCCACCGTTGCATAGGCACCCACCTCCACATTCGATGAAACCATTTTGGAACACTACCACTGTTCAAGAGACTTTATATGATTACGGTGCAAAGTTTAAACTTAGGGTACCAAAGGGACCACAAATTTAGTTGGTACTAATAGGTCCATATTGGGCGCCCAATGATTTTGAGCCTGTTGGTGTGTCTCAGAATTACGGTAAATGCCTGCTAAGCCAATCTAATTACCCTACACAAGGTATCTTATGGTATCTTTCCAGGGATTTTGGGCTCCCCAAAACCCGGAGACCCGGACACACATGACCCACCGGTGCCAAAGTCCAGTCATCCCCATATGTCCTGCACTAAATATGGGGTTTCCAATGCACCAAGTCTTTAAGTCCATGGCTGGAAAACAAACAGTGCCCAAGTATTCATAAATCACAGATCAAAGTTTTCTTTTTTTGGCATATTGACTGTCCAGTGCTTCAATTCTTCACTTCATCCTTCCCTTTTAAAAAAAAAGAAGGTTGGTTTCTCTTCACCTGAACCAAGGTGATCATACCCATTGCCAGAGTGGAATCCGTGGCCGCATCGTGCCTGTTACAGGCACAGGGAAGGAACTAATGAATTGACACCACTCAAAGAATGTGAAAAGTTGTACCTAGTTGGGTGTTTTTTTTGTTTGGGGGGGGTGTTGTTTCTGCTTGGGTATGGAATTGTGTGAAACTTCATGATATCTTGGTATGTCTTGTGACGTTGTAACATGATATCATGATATCATATTTACAGATATGTACTATTGGAATCTATTGGAAACATATCCAAGAATGCACCCTATGATCCGTGAGCCGTGATCTTGCGAGGAAAATAAAACTTTACGAGGATGAGGCTGCCGCCAAACTGCCAAACATGAACCCTGTGATGGTCCAATGAAGACTCAAACGGCCCTCCGAAAAGGAGCCATCAAATCACACTGGTTTGCCTGGATTCGGCTATAGATCTACAAGTCATAGAACTCATGTGTGAGATTCATCGCCAGGAGACTCTTCCCCCCTCAAACTTGAACACAGCACATGATGCCAAAATTTCCAGCACCGAGGCACCTGATCTCTGCCAAACGTTCGAGCAGCAGAACTAAAGCTGATGTACTAAGGCCAGGCCTGGTGACAATTGGAAGACTACGGAAATGGAGCAGGCGACCTTCTGTGCTTGTCCACTTGAAACTAAACATATGCCGCTAGGGAAAGTGAACAAGAGCTATTCTCTTAATTCGCAGTACATATTGACCAAAATGTTCCTTCCAACACTTGCACTTGTGACAACCATTCAGGGTTAGCTGTGTAGCCTCCCAAAAGCTGAAGTAGCACCAAACAGGGGTGGTTGGAAGGGTGCATTCCCTTCGGTGCTATGCTAGTTCTTGCATGATCTTTGGTTTTGCAGTAGGAGTTTCCATCAGGCCGTCAGCGGTGATTCATCAAATTCGATAACACTTTTGCCAATGCATCCTCGTCAGAACATAATCTCACATCATAGTGTCAACTTGCCAACAATAACTCCTGGACAGCAATACTGCCATTCCTACATGCCATTGCGGCTGTGTAAGGTTTAATTTGGTGACATGAAACCATTGCTCGACAGATAGCAATACTGTCGAAAATGATGACGATGCAGAAAGAAATCTCACCAATTGTATGTTCACCAAGAGCACTGTCGGAATGGACAGCCTCAGAAACAGGACAGCTTCCACTCATGTCACAACACAACCAATTTTCCTTGGCATCAAGAAATAATATGGTTGCTGCAAATCTGCCAGAGAACCTGCTCCTACACCTCCTCCTCCTCCTACTACCACTGTTGCTACTGCTAGTTCTCCTGCTCATCT
Source organism: Breviolum minutum Mf 1.05b.01 (assembly GCA_000507305.1). Lineage (NCBI taxonomy): Eukaryota > Dinophyceae > Suessiales > Symbiodiniaceae > Breviolum > Breviolum minutum. The sequence continues at coordinate 12,212 of DF243589.1, read as the reverse complement.
ATTATCTACATTGCCCAAAAAAAAACAGATGCATTCACACTATTTCACTCTCACCTACATATGACATGTGCACATACATTTAGGTACATATATAACTTCATTAGACATGTGGTAATAGCACATATGCTGTCAATATATATTTATAGATATATATATATATAAATGGAAAATCATATAAATCTAATATGATAAACGAACAGCTGGAATCTAAGCAATCAACAACTATAATAGAATATCTACCTGATTCAATCTAGCTATAAAAACCAAACAAACCTACAAAGCCTGCGTATATTTACGCTACATCAACCTCAAACAAAAATCTTTGACCCAAGTGACAGCGGGCGCGTCACCGCAAATTTCCCGAGTCTTCTCAAGCTGGACCTTGATGATCAGCTTGGATGATGGCCGGATTAGTACAAACTATAAACCATGGGAACCACGTTTCCTTCAGTTTTAGAGGTGATTTCACCCATATATTGGGGGTGTAAAAACTTTAAAACCTTCATTTTTCCATAAGTTGTTGGGGTCGGAATCTACCTAATATCCACCTTTTTCGAATCTACTACCCTATGTTTTTTTGGGGGGGATATTTTAGTGGCGAAATTGCGCTCCCCACTTTGATTTTTTCCTGGAAATGCAACTCATTGCTTTGGCTTTGGACTCACCCGCAAACGAACATGGAACCTGAAAATCACGACCGACATGTAAAGCAACATCATCGGCTCGAAATCTCCATTTTTGGGTCCCGTGCCAATTCAGCGATGCGAATAGGTACAAATAATATTAATATACTATGTAATACAGAAGTATGTGCCATTTTTTGTTCATCTTACAACTATCAACTCTATTCAACTATCTATCTATGAATGAATTTGTAACAAGTAATGACATGCTAATATAGTGTGGCATTGTGCCAGGGCTCAGGATGCTAAAGCTGGCTGACCTTTTCTGTGCTCGTTGGGCTCAAAAACTATGAAATGTATCGGGCTCCTGTCCATCATCTGATATTCAATGATCGATGTTGATCCTCGCTCTGCTTACTGATGTTGAAATGACTTGGGTAAACTTCAATCGTCGTAAGTTGAAGCTAGCTCGAATAAACAATCTGGGTTTAGGACAGCAATCGAAGAGTGCATGAAAAGATATGAAAAGTCTGAAACATTTCAACAGCACCCAAACAAATTTGGCTACATGAAATAACCTTCCAAGAACCCTAACCGACTGACAACCAATCTTTGGTGCTAGTGACATCAAAATGTCGAGGACTGGTGAAACGACTCGCCACCAGCAGCTCCAAACGAACCACCGCAAAAGGCGCAAGGGCCCCGCTACCATGGCAGAAGGATACCTCAACTCATGACCCCATGGATGGAAGATTTGGATTGTGCTCAGGGCCAGGATTGAACAATGTTGAACAAAAGGTACAAACATGAACGAGCCTTGCTTTGGGAAGAATTGTGGCCAACATTAAATACAGTGATAACACGTGCATAATAAGTACAGTATTCTCAAGACATTATGTCAGTATGTAATCAGGTATTGCATCCTGCATGTCCCTAAAATATGCTTAATGCAGGATTGAAACTTACATAAACTTACATGTTCCAGTCGAATCGCTTAGTGTCCGTTTATTAGGAGAGGGATTGGACATGATTGAACACATCCAGTCAGGTTCAGTGGATTGTCTGCTGCAAAAAATGGCTTCTTGTACCTGCCATGTGCCAAAAGAGTTCAAAAACGCCATATCGTTCAAACATCTTCTGATATCAATACGCAAAATACATCGAACAGCAATGCCAAAGAAAAACTGAGCGACATCAACATCTTGAGTACCAGTTGATGTTGCAAAGGATCTGGTTGTGATTGTGGTCGTATGTGGAGTATCAAATTCCTGGAGCTCCGGTTGGTCGAAGAGCCCCTGAATCATTCTGAAACGGGGAGTGCAACATAGATTGTGAGTGCAAATGAGATGTCCTCCTGGAAAGTAGACGGCACAAATCCAATGCAGTTATTCATTTAAAAACACCGTCCTCCATATAATTACAATTGTTTTTGGAAACTTGGGCTATATGAACTAATCTACCGGATCACTTAAGGCTGCACGCAACTGAACTGTAAAAACCATCATCATAATCATCTTGTATAGTGGATAGTGTACTTACAAAACCCAACCATGTACACTACACATCTATTGTTTCTCAAATTTTATGCTGGTGGTCCAATCGGTTTTGGAACCGTATCAACCTACACACATCAACACGTTTCAGCGCTCCGAGGTTCGCTGCCAGAATACAGGTCGACAGAGTTGCTGCACAAACGCTATATCCTTGAGCTACGCTGAGCATTGCATGGTCGAAGTTTCCTGAGTTTCAACTTGAAAACAAATTGGTTGCTTTTGCAGAACGTGGATGTAGTCAACTTACAATGTTTCACCTGGAATATCCATCATGTTGAAGAAAGGAATAGGATTCATGGGATGTCAGGTGACATCAACTTAGCTGTTTGGTGAAGGGGGTCTGTATCAAAAATTGTTTCTTAGGCCAATTGGTAACCGTTGTTCTCAACATGCCCCTAGCTGAAGACCATTTTGTCCCAACACCAAAAGCGTGTAGCGGAGCGAGCACCGAGGCGCTTGTTGGAATTCGGAGGTTGCGGAAGCAAACAAAACCAATGACAGCAGTGCAAGTGGGCAGGAAAAAAGGGCTGAGACACATCCACAAAGGCAGCACCAAATGCTTGTAGAGGTAAACCTTGCCATCATTTGGGTCAATGCATGACCAAATTTCAAATGCACTTCATTCAGCCATAAAAATTCTCTGAGAGAATGTGACATACAAGTTTAAGCAAGAATGTGTTATGAACAGTTTTTTTCAACCTATGTAAATCATACAAAAAAAACCTCCTCCCCCACCATGGACGCCTGTTTTGGCGAACTTCACATCTTCATTTTACACCATCGACGCATACTTGGACTGACTTTTGCCAAAATGATGAGCAAAAGCCGCCAGTCCAATCACATACAAGATTGACATTGTATATTTGCTAGTCACAAGGCCTTGAAGAATGTTTGTTCTATAAAGAAATTTGCGATGTGGAAAAACTCCTCACTGACTTTCTGGAATCCGAGGAGGGGCGCCCAACAGCTGTGGTGGTGTGACCGGCACGGCGGCGTCTCTGGAACATGCAAGAACCGGCAGAAGGAGAACGTTCCACATTCGACGGATTTGCTGGGTTGTCGAACTCGAACCAGGATGCAACGATGTTTCTAAGCACCAGTCTGACCTTGGATGTGAGTTTGTGTCACAACTAGAAACATGCCCTGAAGAGGTACGCGAAGTCTTACTAGCTAAAGAACAAGCCACTCCCAGAAATCATCTACAAACTCCATAGAGGTGAAGTCGGAGTCAATGGTTCATCGCATGCGCTCACAGGCTTTGGCTTTGCAGCCGCCATAGGTGCCGGTCGAACCATGATGAGGTCAAAATTAGGTCAATGTTCGCCATGCTGCGCAGCAAATGGACGGACTGACGTTACAAAGGGAGCTTGATCCTGTCAAAGATGCTTTGTGAACACTGCCTTGTCCTCAAAGTGGCATAGAAGCACAACTGTCCGGATTACGTTGCAAACGTCTAGCACAGAAATGCAAACATCATGCAGCTCAGAGCAACTGAACGCATGCAGTTGGAGCCAAAGTTTGAGAACAGTGTGTCCATGTGACGACAATGCCATTTTGTAGAGGTAGATAAAACCGTATGAGATTGATGGAGTGCAGATGAGTTGGCATGAGAGTGATTGAGTGCAGATGAGTTGACGCGAAGGTGATTGAGTGCAGATGAACTGACATGAAGGTGATTGAGTGCAAACGAATTGGTGTGAAATTCATTGGGCGCACGTGAGACTGATTGAGTGCAGATAACTTGGCATGACTATGATTGAGTACAGAACTTAAGAAAACCGAAAAAGTCTTTGGAAAAAACTAAAAAAAACGCTCGAGAAAACCTAAAAAACAACAAAAAATCAGGGAGTCTGGGCCAGGAGATGTCAACAGCAAGAGTTGCTGAGAATAGGTCTTTTACGTTTTCTCAATGTTTTTTAGGTTTTCTCTACTGGTTGGTATGTTGATTGTCAAAGATACGCACATCCATTAAGTACACTTCGTGCACCACGGAATGGTTCCCCCCTTCAAAATGGTTCTGTAAATGAATCACAAAAAAGATGTAAAACACCTGAAAATACAATATAAAATGGATTAAAATGGAACATGGTCGGGTTTATGGGGGGGTACCATATATGTGTACACATATTCAATATCATTCGCTTGCGACAAGCCCCTCGGATGTGACCAACCGACTGATTGGCTACTTTTGACAATCCTCTTCAATGATGATGGTGAATCCGCAGCGAGTCACGGGCTTGCATTAGAATGCCGGCAAAGTAACACAGCAGGGATGCTCAAGAAGAGCTTTTAACCATCCAATCCTGGCTGATAAAAACAAAAAACGAGGAACAAATCAACTTCAAAGGTCAACGACATCAGTTGGGAGGGCCAAAAAAGGGGGTGCAGTATTTGCCTGTGGATATGACTGTCAGCAAACAGTCCAAATTGGAAGATTGAACTGCGTTATTTGATGCGAGTTGACAACACTAGTCTATTTTGATATTATTTCCCATTCGAGACCTACGCTGTCAAAAGTCACAACATCTTGCACACCATTATACCGAGGCTCACTTTTGGCATGACATATGTCACCAGCACATAGACCCAAGAACAAACATATGCCAGCACCCCCTCGACAATGCAGTGCCGCAAAAGATTGTTTCTAATGTATTGGATTTTCTCAGCTGAAATTGTGGATCAACAGAAGGGATCAGGAGGGATCACAACTGTCGGCCTGTTGATTTAACCAGCAACTCATTCTACATAGCCTGCCTTGGAGGCAAAAGAAAGAACCAATTTTCATCACTAAGCACATACCAAAACAAACTCACATCAGAACAGGGGCAACGAGACTCGGGTTTGCTTCATACGGGATCCATTCAGTAGATAAGGACTGTAGAAGATATCAAATGTGCTCTGGGCTATGATGTAAACTATATCAAACTATACTATATATACTTTATATTTGGCGTGGGTTTAAATCACAAAATCTAGAACTGAGATTAAGGCCCAAATAAATTCAAAAGAATCCGTTCGACTCCATGGGCAGTTTTCAGCTGATGTATACGTAAATCATATGGTAGGCACAAATTGTCCAGTAGCTGAAGGTTGAAAAGACCTTGCAACATGTAGGACTGGCTACTTCTGGTAAGAAGCTACATGAATCTACCAGCATAAGATTCTCCATACCCTTGATGGTGAGTAATCCCAAGATAGAGTGATTCTTCGGCGCGCACTGCAGCAGTAGTAGCTCTCAAACGACATCACATTTTTCCAACACCATGCCAAAAACACTCCCCATTGAAATAAACTGCTCCAAAGCACTTGAGCCAGTCTTGCCATCAAATGGAAGATTCGCCAGAATGATTGTGGGGTCAAGCCAAAAGCTGCTAATATCAAAGAGGCCAAGCGTAAAAGAAAGGAGGCCTTGGTTCAGTGGAAAGGCCTGTGCCTCCATGTCTTGGATCGATGAGCTGCGGCAATGAGTGATCTTCTGATGGCGGGAATTTTGATGCTACGATGCTTCACGGTTCTGTCAAGCAGCTGCACTTGGCGGAGGAAGCAGCTGTAAGGACATGTGGTGGAAGGATGTTGCCAAGGCCAGCATTATCCAACGGATGGTGCCACTGGTGCCGATGAATCTCTGAAGCCATTCTACCTTAGCAAAATGCATTGCGTTGACGGAAATCAAACACCTGTCAGAAGCCATTGAGTCATCAAAACTGCCCTGATGTGATACTAACGAGATCTAATGAGCATTTTAGGCAAGTTCCTTTATATCAATACCACCTGGTCTGTTCGAAAGATCCATATGGTGACAATATGATAAAGCATGATAAAGCCGCATCGGAATTCACCTCAGAGGAGACCGCTGATATTTCTGGCGCAGTTCAATGGCCCCCCATCCCACCAGCACAACCTCTCACACCAGTTCGCCCTGCAAAATGAATATACATGAACCAGTTTCCCACAACAACGAGGCCTCATCAAATCCCGTGTTGCAAAATAAACATGTGTAGAAACCCACGGAAACCAATTGGTACCTTGAAATGAAACAAAATAGAACTCAGAAATGAGGTACCAGGACCTAATTATGTGACCTATATCATGTACCATTTTTCCCCGGAAGCATTCCTGGTCTGCTCAGGTGCAGTGTGTGGCATCCAACAAAACACTCCCAGTGGTAGCTGAAGGCAAAGCGTTAGAACTCCTGCCACATGTGGGCAGTTAAGTGTCATTAAAGTGACACTCCGCATTCAACCTCTCCAACCTTTCCGAACAGCAACGAAAAAAAACAAGCGCCAAAAAAACAACACTTAATAATTACTTAATAACAACAAAACATATTCAAAAGTATTCGGTATCTTGCTGTGCCAAATTGGAGTCAAATCCAGTTGGTGTAGGCATCTTTTCAGATTGCTTTGCCTTCGCAGCTTGGATTGAAGCAACTCGGAGGCAAAAACTTTGAGTTATAAAATCAGGCACCCAAAACATCGCCCGGCCACACCCTGAATGGCAATATGTTGTCTTTGTTGTTGTTGTTGTTGTTGTCGTTGTTGTTGTTGTTGTTGTTGTTGTCGTTGTTGTTGTTGTTGTTGTTGTTGTTGTTGTTGTTGTTGTCTTTGTACTTGTTGTTGTTGTTGTTGTTGTTGTTGTTGATGTTGTTGTTGTTCTTGTTGTTGTTGTTGTTGTTGTTGTTGTTGTTGTTGTTGTTGTTGTTGTTGTGGTCGTCGTCGTCATTGGTGCTTTCTTTCTTTACTCTTTTCCAACCATGTAAGGCATAGACTGCAAAATCAAAGCAACCATCTATATCCCAAGCCCATCATGCAGCCTTACCGTGTTACAGCGTCCTGTACGGCTGGTATTGTAGCCGATGGCTGGGAAAAGCATATGGGCCAATTGAACGGTAGCATCGAGGGCGTAAAGAACTGCAACCTGTCAAGATTGTCTTGATAAATGGATGAAGGCAAAACCAAGCCCAAACAAACATCGGGACCCAACCAGTGAAAGTAGAACTCCTCCTAGTTCAAAGAGAAAGAGAAATGAAAGAACACTGCCATTGGAACTGGAAGACAAGAAAGTATAGAAAACCAAGTTCTATGCTCGTTTTGCTGCTTGCGGCTGTGAAACAATGTTTGAATCACCAACAAGAAAGAAAAATTAAAGCAGCCATTCAAACATTCAAATAGGATGTGGTCGGATGATTCTGGAAAACGACCTATCTGAACTTTCTTAGGGGGGATGTATATACTATAAATACGGAATGGAACAATATATATAAATATAAATAAATATATATATATATTGTTCCATTCCGTGCCAAACTCGCCCTCCACCTTTCAGAAAACAATTATCCCAAGTGGATGTCTCCAAAGGTACCAAAAATCCCTGAGATGCTTGCCATCATTTTGGAACTCCAGAAACTCCTTTTTATAGAAAAAAGATCCTTTGCCTCAACGTAGGTACGTGGTTATCTGAACCTGAAAACCCTTTGCAGTCCAGCAGCTGGTCTGACAACAATGGAATGACACTTTTCGTTGTCCCGGAAAAGAACTCGCAAACTACATCCTGATGCAAAGGCCACCCCCGCAGGGCCGGCCATGACTATAAGAGACATGTTTGGAAAAGGTTCTGACATGATTCCCATCATATTGTCATAAATGATGCAATGATACATGATGAGGACCAGGAGACCTCATTTGCCTCCAACATGTACAGGAACAACGCAGCATGTTCATGAAGGACGTGCGCCTACGCCTCATGAATCTCCATGAATCTCCCTCATCCACACTGATGCGGGTTACAAGGGCAAAAACGAGAGTTGCGAGTCAACTTTTTTGGACGATCATATTTGCATAGTTATGTTTCTTTGAAAAAAACAATGTTTCGAAAATTGCTGCCGAAAACAACACAAGTGGGACTTCATGCGAATCAAAGTTCTCAACTGAGCGCTACCGTGAAACATTTCTTGGATCAACTCTGCAACGGCACCTGTGAGCACGGTGGACACCGTGCCCAAGAAACCGTAGAAGAAGCCGCCAGAGGTAAAGGCCTTGATCGTTGGCCAGTCATGCAGCACCAAGGACAATGGCACTAACGGTCCTTAGTCATGTCCAGTCACGGGAAACTTATGGAAAAATCCTATGGACATTTTCATGACATCAGTCAAGACCCTCAGAAGTGCATCACGATCTCATTTGGGGTCAAAAGTTGTAATGATCCTGTTTATCCTTTGTGAATTACACTTTAGCTGGATCATGTCAGACATGTGGTAATCCAACATGGGCTACAAAACATTCTTTTCACCTGCTTGATCAAAAAAATCATTCAACATGACGCCATGCTTCACAAAAAATCACCTGTAAAGCATTCGCCAAGGACATCCAAACACAATGATTGATCTAGCGAACTGAATCGTTGGCTTTCGGGGAAAACTTGTTCTGCATTCAGAAAGGTTATTGCAAGCTACAATCCAAACAAAGGACCTTTGGTAAAACTCCCCATACTCACTACATCTAGAGTCCATTCAGCCCTCACCCTGGCATCCCTGGGATACAAATGAGCTCCACTTCTCACGCTGGTTTTCCGTCATTTTTGCAAATGAGGGAACTTGTGGCAAGACCCAGCGCATCTGACAGGAGGGCACCAGCCACTTTGGGCACGGCCCCGAGCAGGTTCAACAACAAGGGCATGGCAACCGGTGTTTTCCGGCCAATGATTGGGTTTCACCGCTAATGAAGTGAAATGAGTGTGTCATGTGGTGAGCATCTTGGCGAAACTTCAAGAAGTTGGAATTGTGACCGACAATGCAGCCATCATGGTGCTGCTCGAGGCGTTGCTGCTACTGTTGGTGCATGTTAGTGCTGGTGCATATTTTTGTGCAGGTGCAGGTGGTGAGAATTTGTAGTTTTTGTACTAGAAGCCGGGCCCTGTCCCATATCTGTGCTGGCTGGATGGACTGCAAAGCGATGATAAAACAAGCATATATAGATAGAGTTCATAGTGGAAAGATCTGAGATCGGAAAATGCGGCATTAATGACCCAAAAGAAACATCCTGCTTTCTGCTTATCTTTTCCATTATATAGTTCTTTTCTAATTCAGGAAAAAATCTGCTCCAAACGGTGAGGCCACACTGGAGACTGTCACACTGAGGCTAACTACCGAGTTTTCAGCCCTGCCGTGGCCGAATGTCAGAAACTGCCTTGCATTTGTTGAAGAAAACTAGATACATGACCCCAGGGCTCGTGTTGCCTGTGACCATCTGGTATCCAACTTGTTCTGGAGACGATTCAAGCCACTGTTTTCTTCAATGAACTACTGGTTATTCTATCATGTTGGGATAAATGACGGACGGTAGACTAGGAGATATGTGACATCAGTAGCGGCAACATGACAGCACTGCCCAATGCAAGTCAATGAATATAAATGCGTTTCGATTCAGCACTACTGGCTTCATTTGAATGTGGATAGAAAAAGGAAATTGACTTATCATTTCAAGCATGCACGGGCTCATTGAGTGCGGAAGTTAAGCAAATGTGAACAGTCAACATACAAAGTGAAACCACATGACATGTACAATATAATATGCAACAACATGTGTGTATGGTATCTGAATATTTGTACGCATATTGTATTTCAACAAGTCATGAGACACGAACTATAGGCACCCAGTTCTGAAAGTTCAAAAAAAAAGATTCGGAGCCACACACACACACACACAGACACACACACTTGAACAGCCAGCCTGGGCTCCAGTGAAACTAAGAAACATAGCATGGATGCGCATGGTGAATGGCCATGAGTGGTGTTTTTTGAATTGTAGATGGGTTTCTTCACATGATTTTAACCATTTTTGCCATGGATTTTCAACATGAAACTTTGGGTTCCATAGCCATCTCACCTCGCCGGTCGGTGTTACCATGACCTCCCAACCGGCTCGAGCCAAGTTGAAGGCACCCAGGAATCATTGCCCCAACAAAAACCCTGGGGGAAATTCCTTTCGCAGATTCCCAACATCTAAGCACAAACCCTAGGGATCTGCACGAATATCGTGCAAGAGATTGACCAGTTTGAAAGGGAACTTTTTGCCCAAATCAGGGTGATTTGAAGTGCAAAATAATTCAAATAAATTCAGTTGATCATTTACAAAAGAAATATCTATCATCTTGAATATTGTAGAAGCGCCTTCAAGTCACATCACCTGGAGGAAAGTCGCGGTAAAACGCGACTTTAAACAGTGAGCTGGAGGAAGGTCATATCACACAACAAATGAAAAAAATCATAAGTGAATGAATGACTACATGAATGAATGAACGAACCACATTTGTAAATTCATGTGCGTCCATCCAATCCACAAGAAAATCCATACATGTTGCACAAACACAAAGTGTGTCTTTTATCTTAAGTCTTCAGGGCAACAGGAAGCCAGCACCACAGGAACAGTAAAATGGTCAAGTCCCACATGATGGCCGCTAGAGGCTTTCAAACTTGAGAATCTCTTTCTTTACTAACGTTGCAAAGCTACTTTCAGCTGTCAGCTTTGCAATCTTTCCTCGTGGAGGTACATGGTGCATCACCATCAAACATGTTATGACAAAAAACATGAAAAACAACTATAAAACTTATACCATTCATGTAGTATTTAATATGTAGATCTCCAATAACAAAGACATGAAGTAATATTCCATTTGCATCTCTAGTTCTACCAGCTCTTCCCAAATTCCTCATCTTCCCTCGTCACTTTTACCCTCGTCCGCGTCTGTGCGATCATCTGCAGACCTGTGCTGGCAGACGCTCGTGCGCGGGGTTTGGTGCCCCCAGAAGCCTTGGCACCGGCCTAGGCAATGGACCAGCTTCGGCCGAGATGATCAAGAGTTGACCCATTTATCTTCTTCCTTGTGGGAGGGGTTCAGGTTGGTACATCAGAGATTTATAGAGTATATAATTGAATCATTAACAACACATACAAAACAAAGAGCCCATGTTGAGCCCAGATTGAGAAGAACAAAGTGCTCAGTGCTCGCGATCTTTGATCATCCCAGTTGCCAGGGTGGCGGCAGTCAGGTTGGGCCGGGCAAGGCTCAAGGGAGAAGGCATTGAACAGGCAACCTCCGCAACAGTGGAGCATGGCCCATCCGGGCAAGGTATGTTGAAACATGGTACTTCTATGTGAACAGCTGTCCTGGGTCACAACATGTCAAAATACAACTATAAGCTTGCTCTCTGGTGCTTCCGAGTTTTGTTTTTGAAGGGCACAAGCGCCCACCAAGAGTAGTCTCATGATCCATATTTGGACATCAAATCAGCTACATTCACTCAGTATAGGCAACATTGGCTACACAGTCAGCCCTTTTGATTGGACAAGAGCAGGAATAAGGAAGCAAAAACTTCATATGTAAATAAACGGGCTACCACAAGTTCATTTCAAATTGGTCCAAGCCAATATCCACAGAATCAATATCCACAGAATTCACGATCCACTCCGTTGCAATCATTCCCTCATTGCTCATGTGCTTCGGAGAGCCCATAGAAGCCAAAGATCATGCAACATATCCCGCTATAACTGGCTTCGCATTGCAGCACCTGTCTCACGCTGCGCATCATAACGGGTTGCGAATTTCAGCGGCGATTTTTGGGCGTCGCGGCTTTCCGTTGACATGTCGTCTTGGAAGCAGAAGACGCTCTGGGCGATCAGTCGTTGTTCATAACATGGTCTCGTGCCATGCGAGGCGACGGATGGCATGGAGCTGAATGTTACTTGAGAATGACGTTTAGCATCTGGAGGAATATATGGCAACAACCACAGCAGTTGTAAGGATTCAAATGATGGATATCTATCTCTCTGTTCAAAAGAAGCTCCAAGCTCTCATTTTTGATATTGATTCAAATGAAAAAACAAAAACAAATGACATCTCAGCTCATCACAAAAACAAGACCCCTCCCATCTTTGAAGCAAATGACGACTGTGACACAATTCCTGGTTCTCTTCTCCGAATCTCTTTCAGCTCCTTCGCTCGATTCGCCCCCCTTAATGTCGGAGACATTTCGAATGAA
>DF243588.1:14147-37783 GCA_000507305.1 Breviolum minutum Mf 1.05b.01 | reverse complement strand
GGGCTCCTTCCGACCAAACCAGCTGTGTACCACTGGGGTCTTTAGCTCCTCTTTCAAGTCTTCCACTTCTTCCCTCGTCATCGGTTGAGCATTGTCCACGGTTGGAATACCTTGAGGCCAGCCGAACCAGCTTCGCTTTGGCCTTTCTTTGGCAACTGGTTCCTCTGACAAGCTTCCTTCCTCATCTTCGTCATCTCCTTCTTGGGGAAAAGTCTCATAATCATCCTCAATGTCATTTGCAAGGTTCGATTTTTCCACTGGGACATCCACATTTTCAGGTTTCTTGGACCCCCACAGCCCAGCAAGATATTTGGACACTGGTGTGTCTGTGCGCTCTTCCAATTTTTCCGTCATCATTGGTTGAGCTAGCTCTTGTGCTTCTTTGGGAGGAGCTTCAGACTCATCCTCGATGTCATTTGCAAGGGTTGATTTTTCCACTGGGACATCCACATTTTCAGGTTTCTTAGACCCCCACAGCCCAGCAAGATATTTGGACACNTATAGCACATGCAAATTTAATAGGAACATGGGGGTCAATTGTTGGAGTCAAAACTTCCCACGGCAATAGCTGGTAGCATATGATGGTTGGCGCAAGATTGGGGCTTCCCAAGATCCACTGGAAAGTTTATGGTCGGAAAGTAAGGAGTTGGGTCCGCCCATATGTTCAACACCTGGGAATTGACCATATAATTCCGCTGTTCAACAATATCCTGGTGGAAATCAATCCTATTTCACCGGTTGAGTACGTCGGCCAGACATGCTTGCGTTGTCTCGTGCAAAGGCAATTGAAATGTGACCAATTGAGATGCTACCACTAAGGTGATCAGTAGTCTATGTAGTCAATGTAGTCGACCCTTTTCCGGAGGTTTTGGATGATCCTCTTCAGAGTGAGCAAGTCTTTATTTGCCATGCATCCATTCCAATTACACCAGTTGCAGGTATATCCATTGGCTTTACACTAGCTGCTTACTCTCGTCGAGTCATTCGTCATTTTGCCAAGGAGTCACTCCCTGCCCTAAGTCAGAAGTATGGTTTTCCTTGGTCCAAGTGACCATTTTCCCGCGCCGCTTGAACTGCTGGACTTCAAATTCATCGTACCCGCATGGCGTACTTTTGACACTCTTTTTGACAACGACATCTGGATCCTCGTCGTCGCCGCCTCCCAAAAAAAGAATTCACCTATTGAAACTCCAATCAATTGGGGGTTCCAGAATTACATACAAGATCAATATGCTAAAGAACTCTGCTACGTTCCTCGATTCACCAAAATGTCAACCATCCAAGCAAAGGTCTTCAGCATAGACCTCACACGATTAAAAAAAATAAGCTGTTGAAGATATCAACCATCACTTAGTATCCTGGACTCGTTCCATCCACCCTGTTCATAGTCGTCAAAGAAGGTCTGATCAAAACAAACTATTTTACGAAGCTCAATATTGTAAAACCTCAGCAACTTCATCACTAGAGACTGGAATAGGGCTGAGCAGGTACTGATCTTCTTTCAAAGCGAAAACCAAAAAATAACTCATCATCATCATTGACAACAACAACAAAAACAAAAACAACAACAAATAAAGTGTGCGAAGCCTGGACCTGCTTCATCTTCTTCCTCTTCATCCTCTTCCTCCTCTAAAATTGGAAGAGTTGGGGCTGGGATGGGTTTCTCCTTTGACATGTTGAACCAGGCCGAGGCACCAGCTGTCAGATAGGGACTTGAAAAAGAGCACCATGAAACCATGTCTAAAATACAAATACAGTACTGCAGCAATTGCAAGAAGACTACAATGTAAACTTCCGATGCAATCGTGTTCAACATAACATTCCCAAACCCGAAGAGAGAGAGAGAGAGAGAGAGAGTATTCTGCACCTATGATGTGTAAAATGAAAAAATAATATATAATATAAATATATATCTACTTAGTTTTGAAGGAATCTGGACGGACGATATATTGCGCAAAAATGTGAGCGGTAGTGCACTTGTACTTTATCAGAAAACATTGCCAAAGAATCGCCGAATACAAGACTTCAATGCCACGGATATAGATATGTTACATCGTGAAACTTAATTATATGTATATAATTCATATATCTTGAACTAAATATATCTAAATATAGTATAATACCTTATACCTGTTCTGGAAAATTCTACCATCCCTCCTCCTCTCTACTTGTCTAGCTCTGGAGCTGCTTGTTTACAAAAATTCTACCCCGCAAGTCTCACAGTGAATTAAAAATTCATAACACTTACCTTTTCATCCCGTCTCCTGAACGTCCATGGTTGGATTGCCCTTAGGCCAGCTGAACCAGCTTTGCTTTTGTTCTGTGGGAGGAGCTTCATAATCATCCTCGATGTCATTTGCAAGGGTCGATTTTTCCACTGGCACATNCTTTGGGAGGAGCTTTAGACTCATCCTCGATGTCATTTGCAAGGGTTGATTTTTCCACTGGGACATCGGGCTCCTTCCGACCAAACCAGCTGGGTACCACTGGGGTCTTTAGCATGCGAGGTAAAAATGATTAAACATGTATTCTTCAAAATGACATAAGTTGTGATACATTATATACGACTCAAATGTGCCTCTGAACGAGTAGGCTTACCTTGGTTGGGGACGTTATCCCTATTCAAAGTAGTTGGTTGGAAGTCCAATAATGTTGAATGATGTATGGGAAGGATTGAAGTACTGTCATACTTCACCTATCCAAAATCCTTCGCCCCTCATAGGCTTTTTCAATTCAGCTGTTCAGCGACCTTTCCAATCCTGTGGTACCTACATGCATGGAGGCCCCCGTTGTCAACCATGTCAGTTTCTCAGTTTCCATTCTGAAGTGTCTAATATTCCAGCCATATGCTCAGTTACAAAGGACTACTAGGTAGCTCATGTGTGTCAATTCCGGTCCCTTCTCAGCTTACAAAATGACTTTGGCTTTGACTCCTCTGAAGGTGGTTTAATCCCATGAACTGCTCACAAAAACGCGGCAATTTCTTGCTTATCCTCCTCGTCTTCCGGGAGGTCTTCTTTGCTAGCATCCTTTGGTACTGACTTGGAGGTCTCCTGAAACTGGAAACAAGCCACCCAATTGAAAACTATGCTCGTTCAACTGGAAACAGTCTCCAAAATCCAGCATTCAAAAACAAACTTAGGTTGTAAACCAATGGTTGAATCATGCAAGTAACCTGGACATGGATGGCTTCCGGGAGATTCCCATCGAAATCATCACTTTCATAACTTCCATTTCTTGGAAATTTGGCACCATTTTGACTGACCGTCGGACCGTTTTGGAATCAAAGAGAAACCGCTGCTTTGACTTCGGTTTGAACTTGACTAAAATATGATTGTCTCAAAAGGTCGTCGAATCTTTTCCCGATTTTGGCGAGTTTCAAGTTGAAGAATGATAACCCCATGTACCGTGTATGATCATGTCATGTACAAAGCTACCATCTAGCCATACTTGACACTTGCAACTTAAAAAGTGTTCTTCACCGTCCTAATACGAAACCACTCTTCAGAGATGGGTCTGGCAAGAAAACTCCTGAAACGCCTGAATCATAGATCCTCTAAGAAACACCTTGGCCCTGCAAGGGTGTAGTCATGTACAATCCCCTTTCAGATAAGAACCATAGGGTAAAGTCATCTGATACCTGAGATCATTGACCCGGAGACTCATCGCGTGCCGTCACGCTCTCCTCACCGGAAACATCTTCCTCAGTGAACCACCAGGTTGGAGCAATTCATTCTCAACTGGATGATTCCTCCCTAAAATGGAGAAATTCCCTAATCTCAAAGCCTTAATGACTTGAAGAATTCACATGAAATGATTGAACACTTCAATGAAACCAATCTTATTTTGCAATGTAGGCCACAACATGGTCCGTACCACTTGCTGATGCATGGTCACAACCAGCTAAGTTCCGATTTGAGCAAATGCTATGAGTCTGTGGTGTACCTGACTTGTGCATATTCAATTCTTTGTGGTATACCCGTATACCTGAGTTCACCGAATTAGCGATCCTTGTTTGCAGCTTTCATTAGTAGGTCCCTTCAACACTGAAAAATGGCTCCCTCAAAAGACCATCTATTCCTTTACATCTGCCAAATTCTAATTATCTACCGGAGCTGATTATACTTGTATTCTGGCTGTATAGTTTTTTTCTGGGGTAAGAAATCCTGAAAGCCGGGGATGATTGGCAACATCACGAACATCAAAAAAATTGACCATGCTAAAGACTTTGCCGTAGTCTCTTCATGGAAGACGTCCTCATCTTCAAAATCATGAAATTCATCCTCATCATCCTCATCGTCAAGGACATCCTCATCTGCAAAATCCTTGGCTGTTGCAAAGTGAAATCGTTGAACGGTTCAGCTCTCTGGTTGTTTTCTGAAACTTGAAAAAACTGAATCAAAGAAGTTGAGCTCAGGCAAAACTCAAATGGAGCTAGGGCGCCCTATGGGATATAGTTATCGTTTTTCATAGTTCGCTATATCGCTTTAGTATTGGGGCATCGCGGCGTCGACTATGTGGTTTCACGATTGCCGCAGTATGTGAGAAAGGCAACAGATACACTTACATCATATACTTATATATGCTCACATACTAGTATTATATTGCTTGCCTCATGCGTTTTTGGAGACAAAGCGCTTTCGTGACTATGTCGTTTCAAGAAGGGTATCGCTTTGGCTATCGCTTTTGGCATGCGGCAGGCCTGGGGAAGGAGAGGAAAAAGTTAGAATCAAACAGCATCCTGGTCCTATACTCTGAATGGCTGCCAAGACCATGAAATATCTGATGCATTCCAAGGATTGCACGCAAACATAAATGGAAAAACATATGTATTTCAAAATGAGGTAAGGTATCGCTTGTGGTAGTTCACTATATCTCTTTCCATGGTTTTGGGCCACTTGGAAGACAAAAGAGCACTCAAATGAAGATTTCTGCATCAACCTTTTTGCCTGCTTCTCGGTTCAACTTATTCAACTAGAAAACACCATGTTTGGCGCAGCTAAGAATCGTAAAACTCCTCCTCATCATCGTCATCGCTGTCTTTGGCATCATGAAACTCTTCCTCACCCAAGTCCTGAGGTGCACAAGGCATCCAAAAATTCATCAACGAAAAACTGGGAGAGTCGTTCATGCTGCTTAATTAGACAAAAAGTAACAAAAGAACTCACATAGACTCAAATAGATTAATATGTTCCCTACGATCTTTGTAGGACCTTACCCCTCTTTCTTCAAGAGCCTCTTGAGAGGCATGACCTGGACTGCGCACTGCCAGCTCCTTGTCTGTCGCAACCACTTCCGGCATGTTATCTTTTTCGTCCTGGCAAAGGTGGAATGGTGTCATTTTCCGATATGATCCACTGAAGATCACTGAAGCATAATTCTGGATCATTGAAGGATGGGGAGGCAAGCATTTCTTTATGGAAATATAGACACCTTGGGTTCCAAATCTCCTGGAAGTCAGCTTAGATCCCAGTAGAGGAAAACTGGGCTTGCAGATTTTAGCCACTCGTCATCATGAAGTGTAGAGTAGTGTAGTACTGACCAGAAGGATATCAGAAATCAAAAATATCTCTCAAAACCATTCAAGACTCACTTATAATATACTTCAGACACATCATATTAAACAATAGGCTCTACAATCCACCCCGCTGGTGATAATACGAAGAAATAATGCCATACCCCATGGCGATTTGCCATCCTTCTGCTTCAGTGGTTCTGGACGGACAGCGGGTCGGCGCTTTGGCCCCCGCACTGCGACGCATACACCTTTGGCTCGTAAGCGAAGCTTACCACACTCCTGAAAAAGCTTTGCTGTTGAAAAAACGTTTGGGGGAACTTCAAGAAAACACAGCTTGGTAATTTTAAAAACACCACATTGATAGTCATTGAGGATGCACTAAAATACCTGGTTTCCATCTATTGGCTCCACGATTTATCTATGAAGCTTTCCTGAACCCGGGTAGTTACATTGCCATATTTGATTAGAACAGATCGTAATAAACTCTGCTGAAACTATAGCTACAAGGTACATCTGGTCTTGATATAGACTCTAGACTCTAGAACAAACAAAACAAACCAAAACAAAACAAACCAAAACAAAACAAAATAAAGAAGGAAATAAACAAACAAACAAACAAACAAACAAACAAACAGACAGACAGACAGACAGACAGACAAACAAACAAACAAAACAACATCAAAACAAAAAAAATAAAAACACAATACCAACAAAACAAACAAACAAAACAAACAAGACAAAACAGAATAAGCAATAAACACTAAAAACCTCAAAGCAAAAGTCAACAACAAAAACTAACTCAAAACAAAAAAGAGCAAAGCTCTCCATCCACTCCAAAATTCGCAGTTTCAAAAAAAAAATATTACCACCCCAAGAGAATTCCGTCAAGTTTCTGCCGTGGTTTTTACTGGACCAGCCGCGGTTTCTGTACCATTCATACCTCAGATCTCTGAGGGTAAGAGGTCCATTGAAAGATGATTTTTTGGGTGAAGGTATTGCGATGGGTCATGATGGACACCCGTCATGTAGTCGTTGTTACCTCGGGCTGATTTAGACCAAAAACCTACCTCATTTTGCTGATTGTATTGGATGTCACCAATTTTTGGTGCTTCTACCTACTTCACCATGCTGCATGTCACCACTTGGTGGTGAGTCATATAATACACAATTCCAAATTGTGTGATAAGTACCCACCTTGATTCAGAAGGGAAGTGTGGAATGTGGTGTCCATGAAACTCACCCCAAATCAGTGTCATCCCAAATGAATCCAACCAATTGTCTATAACATACCCTCCCTGAAACTAACATAGCCCCTGAAAATCGATAGTTGGAAGATGAATTTCCTTTTGGGCAGGCCTATTTTCAGGTGCTATGTTAGTTTCAGGGAGGGTACCACCTTGAAAGTAGATGGCGCCCCACTCCCATTATTGGTTGATCATGGAACCTTACTAAGACACCTTCTGGCACTTGCGCCATCTACTTTCACCACCGTTTAGGTATAGTCATAGATTTCTGCTTCATGATGTAATTCATCACCGTTGCAACCTCCCAAATGACCCTCACACTTTTCATGAATCCTTTTCAGGAAAGCACCTGGCCTCAGGATTTGAATTATAGTGACAAGAACGAGTATGTTTGTTCAAAGGGATCGACTTCCAAATTGGCTAATTTGAAAATGACCGAATCTAGGGTCAGGTAGCTACATGAAGATATACATAATATATAATATATCAATGTGACAGGATAACTTCCCTCCACGTCTTTCATTTCTGGTGCATTCTAACCCCACACTGCCGCAACTTCCGCAACTTGGACCAAGGTACACAGCTTCATCCAGGCACATCTGTAGCCTGGAGGCACCTGTGATTCAAATCAACTCCTCTGATGTACCCAAACCCTTAGGATCCATTGGGACTCATCATGGGACTGGTATATTTACCTACATGAACCATAAAAATCAAGCAATGGTAGGCAAATATAGATATGGATCCTATATGGGTAACAATATATCTTCAAGGCGTACCAAACCCTCAAGTAACTGGTATAGGTTGATTAATGATTTCGGAATATTTTTCTGAAAAGGTCACATTGACATGGCATCATGACCATTAACAAAAAAACATCCAATTTTTTTGTTTACATATTGATTGGAGATAGTAGAACAGAATAGGGAAACACCTTACCAGCATGGTCATGGACACAGGAAAATCAAGATGGGATTTTGAAGAAAAAACACTATGTGAAGAATAGGAGTTACTGTTCCTAAACAATGTCAGCATCCCCGAAAAAACAAAAACGACGTGAGGGTTTCAAAGTTATCGTCCATTTGCCCTGAATTTTGGCATTCCCTGTTGAAATTGAAGCCACCCTAAATCGATAGTGATAGAACAATCACCAGGGGTTCGGAGTACAATCACCAGGGGTTCGGATAGTGATAGAAAATCACCCAAATCAAGCAAAAACATGCAAAAACCAGTCCAAAATTGTTCAACTCCAGATGCTGTTTTAATGTGTTTTCCCCACTGCGTACGCTTCAACGAAGTTACCAGGAGACTCAAACCTGTGGTGTTTAGTATAAATGGGAAATCTAATACCTAAAGATCTATCATTGCATGATTTTACATTGATATATTGATATTCCGAAATTCACTGGTGGTTTGACCCAAAGAACACTGGCAAACAACATAACATGAGTATCAGTATATTTGCATTACTTGTTTCAAGCCTTACAGTATTATTTGGTAAATTTCGGTACCTTGACATCGACCACTACCCACTCGTTCCCTGCCAGGTGAAACTTCCCCCAAAAGCACCAAACTGATCATCATGGGATCTCAAGTCACTGGTGGGAACTAGAGATCCCAGAACCCTGTGAAATGAGAGTCAAACCGGAGGGTCCAATGATTCTTAGGGTCTAAAATCTTTGGTACTTCGAAAGTGGCATGAAATCTTCACGTTAAAAGTCATCCCAAGTATCCCAAAATGCCACCCACCTGATGTCTCTTGGCTTTGAAGTGCTTACAATCGACCTGTGTTTTGAAGCGAGAAAATCATTGAATCAAATGAGTCAAATGTCATCAAAAATCAGAAACAGTCCTGTCCAAAAGATTAAATATCATTTGAGTACAACACAACTGCAAGGGTTCTAGGGATTAAGAAAACAATAGAAAAATAGAAAACATATGGAAGCACACAACTCCCATCTTGACAATGTCGTGAATATCATTGTCATCGTATTGAAGCAAACATCTGGGGTCAAAATCACGGCTGAAATCTGGCAATGAAGCACTAAAGATGAGATGGTGTCAGTTACGACATGATAGAATGATCAGACTCAAGAGAGGATCGGCTGGTGTCCATTCTATTTCCCTGATGAAACTTCCTCTTGCAAATATGGTCATTTTCAATGCCTAAGGATGCTTTTTTACGGGCAAAGAAAACGTGTTTGAAAAACTTCTTTCTGGAGTTGAAAAGGTGATGCTGCAAGCATCATGCCGGGACCCTACTCACTGACGGTCACAATTCTACACCAAATAAAAAGATGACAATTTTCACGCCAAAGCCGCCAAAGGGTTCTTAAAAAATATATATATATATATATTTATAAGTTTTGAAGATGATATAGAGATACTTCAAGAATCTATGCAGGGAGGGATGGAGCTGGAACGACACAAGAATTATGATGTTGATTATCGATGACGAAGCAGTTTGTCTTTGGGGGGATGGCATTCCTGGTGCCAGTCCAAAAAATCATTGCGATGCATAAACGCAGCTGGAATGATTAAAAGCATATTACTATCATCTAAAACACTGCAAGAAATCAACAAAGATTTACCAACAACTGGAAAGTCTTGTCTTCTTTCTACATCCAAAACCACGTACAAAAAATCGATGTAGAAAACACCCGATTCTTGGCCAACTACAACTGATAACTGGCGCCACATCAGTTGGTTGTTCTCGGCCTTCTTCACCTTCGCGCAGGCTGCCATCGCCTCCGGTGTCGGAGCTTCATCTGCCAGGGAGGTGCGGTGCCGCACGGCGCCAGCGAGGGAAAGTGCCTCGGGGTGGCGTAACAGGAATAGCTACTGTATACCTCCCCCCATATGCTCCACATGAACAAGGGATTTTGCGAGTCTAAAGAAAAAACACATCTTGGAGTTTGAGATGAACCTGCGAAAAAACCTTTTTGGCAAACCTGTACTTTGATTTTTTTTGTTCAGGAACGTTTTGAAGGGACCTACAAGTGGAACCCACCAGTTATTTCCACCAAAGTCAGTTTCTTAGGAGATGGTCATTTGATAGTTGTACCGAGTTTTTGTACATTACATGGCTTTTCACAGAATACTTCGATGAAAGTGCAGCTACATGGTCTTGGGGACTCTGAGTAGGAATATCACATCCCCATATCATCCCTATCACTACCCATTCGTATTGTTGGTTCGGCAACAGAACTAAAGGCAATATACAGTACCACAACTTAGAAGAAGAAACAGGAATAATTTCCAAATCTCATAGTATTAGACAATATGCTCACATCTCACCATATTTTGTTGCACAAAAGCAGCTTCTCTAAAATTACTGTAGCTTCCCAAAATTTCCCCCTAGACATCCCAGAATGTGGTTGTTTTGAGCAAATATGTTTCTGCCCTAAAAAACCTATGAGAGAAACCTCGCTGACGCCAAATCACCGCCAAGATGAGAAGGATTCGGCTCATCATTGCACCAAACGAAAGGCGTTCACAAACAAAACAAAACGATGGGAGCAACGCAAGAAGTTTCTGGAGCCACAATGGCAATCCCATAGAAGTGGTGCATGTGGAGACAGGGCACGAAACAGCGGTTGATTAGATTCGACATAGGGATGCAAGGACGAAAAGATTGAGTTTCAAATGTTCATGTTTGAAAATCTAAATCCAGCAATAGAAGGACAACGTAACATATTCACAACATATTATGTCAGTCCCTTTTTTCAATATGATTCCATACTCTAGGACAACATAAGAATGAAAATTGGTTCTTCTCCCGATAGATCCATAGAGTTGTGGGAATCTAAACAACTTTTGTCAGGGAATGACTCAATGACTCTTGAAGTCTGGCACTTAGAGGGGCTAGTTGTGAAGGATTCAAGAGATGACCTGCATTCTGCATCTGGGACGTTTAGGAATTTGTAAACATAAAGTATACAATTCAATGGATTCACATATGAAACCTTATATGACCGTTTGACCTCTGCTGGTGGTCAAGCATCTAAGTAGATTCCCTTAGTAGGCCACCATGTAGCTTTCAGGTTACTGATGTGATCGCCTCTCACGAGATACCTATCCACTGATGTAGTATTTTCGGATGATTCACCTCACCACTTCTTGGACTTTGCCTTCAAATGATCACCAATGAATATGTTTGAATGCATCTAATCTCAAATCTAGGTCACATCTCAACCCCAACATCGAAAAAAGTCTATCAAAAGCCAAAAGCTATCCAGAACCTCCATGGTTCAAGCACATTGAGTGGACGCTTGACCTGATGTCCATGTTGAGATTCGGACCTTCCGTTGTACATGACTCATCGTCATCACTGAAGCCTCAGCGAAAGAAAGTGTGCTTCATTTTTGGGAGGAGGATGATGATGATGATGATGATGATGATGATGATGATGACGACGTCATGATGTCATGATTGACAGCAAATGGGATGTTGGTAAAGGAAAACATATCCAAGACCTTGTGGAGATGCTAAAAATCATAAGCAACAAAAAACTGACCCAAAGTGCTTATTGGTGTTTCGGAACCATAGATTTTTATCCCAGGATTGCCTTGCCAAACCGTTGAGTAGCCAGGTCCAACGAAGCTGCCACTGATGCAACCACTGGGATCTCCCAACGAAGCTTTGGAATCGCTTCCACTTGCATGGACGGCCTCGTGGTTGGTTGGTTGGAGCATCTGTGAAGGGAGTCTTAGGCTATGTAGTGAGTCATTGTTTTTTGGGATGAATTTGAATTAAGCGACTAATGACCTCACAAAAGTATATAACTAATCCTAAGCTGTCCACAATGTCAACAATCATCTCCACTCTCCCTACAAAATCCTGTTGGAGCCGTGCAAATCTATCGACTGTTGCAGGTTCTCTCATCGAATCCATGAATACATCTGCTAGTAGAACAGTGACTTAAAATAATACTTTTTCAATTAGCTAATACTTGATAGCACATGTAAAACTCATGTAGATTACGGAGAGTATCATGGAATATGTTAACAAATCATTTGGATCATTTAGATTTTCAACAACATGTAGAAACATAAACATTCCAAGTAAAAATTGACATCGCAATTCTTAATCTAAACTTGCCGTGTTTTGATGTTATATGTCAACACATTAATATTATCTTGTTTAGGTGGCATCTAATGTCCCAACTTATAACTACCCAGTGAATCGTTTTGAGGCTGAGCTTCAAATAGGATCCAAGTCGCTGAACCACTTGGTGATCCTGGATGCGTCACGCGCAATTTCTAGGAAAACATGCAGAAAATTCGAGTTTTTGGCCCGAGCCAATGAAAAGTCCCCAAAGCAAAATATATCACAAACATCAACCTGCTATATTGGTCGTTCAATCTTTTGAGTGTAGATGATGTTGGCGCACTATGTGTTAGCATTATATCTATACATTCATATCTATGGCAAAAGCTGTAAGTGCCAAAAGACAAAATTAATCCAACGTTAAGCTATTCTTGGACTAAAGCTGGTGGAAAACAAGCGTGAACAATGAATTTCGCCAATTCATCGTTAATGTTTCATCAAAATTCTCAATCTAAAAATTCCACCCTTGACGCTTAAGCTGAACGTTGACACAGTTGTAAACCTAGGAGCCAGGCGCCAAAGCAAGTAGCCTGAAAATCGAAATATCTATAAGAATCCTTCAAGTTGACTCCCAAATCCAATAGTCATTGATCGTCCGTTTGAAAGTTATCATGTTATATCTATCCTATAGTGTCGCAAGATTGAAAACATACAGTACGTGTGAAATGTTCATGAACTTGGCATATGTAGTTACATAACATCTCTAGAACATTCTGCTGTGAAACAGTGACTTCAGAAATCATAAATGGAGTCGTTCTGCATTTTGCGGAAGAGAACAAAATGCCAAAGTTGTGCTTTATCATAGATGCTCAGGTTAAGAATCCACTTCAAATCTGGCAATGGGCAATTTGCTTGTTCATGTTTTGCCGCCATGGGGATGCGGAATCCATAAAGGAATCCCTTTTTGGGTGGTCTCAATATTATAGAATTTCAGTTTCCACTGAGTTCTACACTTTTCCCACAATCTTGGAACATGTGCTCCAAATCTCCAATTCTTCACTTAGCTGAAACTCATAGAAGGGAGAAATTCTCAACCAAACCTTCTTACATTGTGACTTTTTATATGTTTGATGTATTTTTCCATAACTGCAACCATTTTTCAATAGACCTTCATTCCATGTAAGTCACGTAAATTCCACCCATCCGAGTCCTCGTCCTCTATGGAAACCTCCGTAGTTTTGGAGCCACGGAGCCTCGACAAAAATGGGTGGGACTGGAAGACGATCCGTAACTTCCTAGTTGGGTTGTTTGGTAACTTTTTCAGTGGCATTTGCTGCTAAACTTCGGGAGTAGTAAGACTTCAGAATTTTAATTCAAAAAAATATCTAGGAGGGCGATTTTCACCAATGAAATTGAGGTCACTTTGAAGAGATAATCCTGTACTAAACTATTGTTTACAGCGCATGGTCGGGTGGGATCGTTATATCATCGTTGTGTCCATCATGGCTGGTTGGTTACTGTTGGTGATTCAGCCGATCCCAACGGACTAATGACAAAATGTGGGGATCTAATCCCAGGCAATTCCAAACCATCATGGATACCTTGATTCATGGTCCATGTTTTACCTCATTAAAATTTGGCAATGTATAAGTTTCCCCAGAAATATCACAAACATGCTCATTGCTTGATCGCTAAACACAAGACTGGCTGCCACTGGCGCTTTCACCTCGACTGCATCAGCACCATGGCTTTTTCTGGGAATGCCATTGGCTGGGAGACGAGGAAAGCTACCTTGGCAACATCGAACAGGTGTTAGGTGCAACCTTTAGGAAAACATCTGAGTTACCGAGGATTCCCATGGATTCTACTCACAGAAATCACACGAAGCTGGCAACGTTTCACACAAAATCAAAGGCCGCCACGATGAACAGAAAGCGCATGGTGGTTTTCCGCCTTGGTCTGTGAAGTCGAAATCTCACTTTCCATCATATGCCACTGATATCATGGGACCCTAAAACTCTAAAAATGAAGAGGTGAAAATAGGTGAAATGGGGTACAGGATGGTACAGGTGTTGTAATTCTTCCTACCTGGAGTACGGAACACTCTGATTCTAACTTTGCTATCTTCAATTCCAATCTGTTTCCCACCTTTTGGAGGGTCCAGTTGTCCGACCCCCATCGATCTTCCTCCCCCCAACTGGGTCACCCTCACGTGTGGGAAGTTGCTACGCTAAGCGAACAAAAAAGCTTTGAAAAGCTGGAGCCACCAAAGGGCGAACTGTTAGTATGTCCAGAAAAGCTTTAAATGGCTTGTGGGGATATGACTGTACTGTAGCTCAAATTTTGGGGATGCGAGTACCTCGTTGAAAACCACAAATGCCAGGTCATTTTTCAGTATTCCAATCATCAGCTTTGGGTGTCAAAAAGATGGGAACCCGCAGGCCATCTGTTTTGGACCCTATGCCAGCCCTATTGGGAAGAATCTTCAGCTGTCTCAGTTTTATCATGGTTGCTTGTCAGTGACTCTTTTAGGAGGATTTGGCACTGGGAAGTGGATGTTGCCAAGAATCTAGGATACGTGAAAGAGCCACACACAGCTGAACATTCTTCCACAAAAATCACAAGACAAGTTCATGACAGGTTCTATGATGACCTGTGGATCAGTATTTTAATTCCTATGATGACAGCCAACACCAGGACTTGTGTGGGGCCTGTGAAGCTTAGTGCCTGGAGATCTGCAAGTCCCCAAATGGAAGACAGTTGGCAATGGAAATGCATTGCGTTAGTTACCACTTGTGTGAAAGTAGATAAATCATGAATCATATTATTCATATTGAATCATTATGATACCTGTTATCATTTTATGAATAAATTGTACCTAGCTGCCAGCTGAAAACTCGTCTTGAGCGACTCAAAGTGAACATATCCCACTTGAACGCAAAAAAATCCAAGCTCGGGTTGTGATCCCATCTGCCTGCAATCCAAACCTTCGACCCATTCCTCTGGAATGAAGCTAATCTCACCAGCCCTTGCGAGAAAAGATTGCTTGATGTTTTTTTGCACTCCCATGACTTTGGAAAGCTTCGTTCATCCTAGGTTTACTTCATAATCACTTCATATTTATACCCAGTAGATTTATGATTTATATATTCAAAACCAAAATCCCAAGGCCATCTTTTTAAGAATTCCCCTACTAATCGCAGCAATGTGGGGTTTTTCCAGTCTACAGCTCGGTCACCATGAAACACAGGTGGCTACCCACTCCAATCAGGGGATACCTCAAAAATTTTAGGACTAAGGTAGCGTCCCTTTAGTGGGACGACCTATAAAATCACTCAGGGTCTAAGGGGCCCATCATGGAGATTTTCTAGCATCCAAGGGATTTCTGAAGTTGACACCTTTAAGATCTGGCAACAAATCTTTGGATAACAGTGCTTCAGCAGTGTGAGATGGGATTTCTTCCTCGGACTAAGGGATTTTACACACTTGTTTTACACCGAAAATTAACGCGAAACGTCAAACAAGACCTTGGAACGATGTTCTTTGTGGAATGTCTGTGGTGTGGTTTCCTTGATCAAGACTCGGAAGTTAAACAGTTGCATTTGGGCACAACGCATGGGGCTACCTCCGTTGGAACAAACTCAAGTCAAAACTGTTTGCATCTCAGAACTCTGTCATGTTGCAAAGATGTTGCTGGTTGCGCATTTCAAAGTTTAACATCCATGCCACGTCTACATTGCTGTTTGGTTGGTTTGGGTGACGTGTTGGTGCATGCGTATTCTAAATCACTAAATATATTATACATATGAATATATTCTCTATACTTTAAACATGCTGCATTCAATACTCTCTACTACGGATATGGTTCCAAATTGCCACACATGAAGCAATGAAGCAATTTTTCCGGCAACGCTACTGGCGTTTCCTCATCCTTTTCTGAGCATTCCCCGACTGTGCTGAGAACAGTTTGCACCCATGCCTCACTTGAAGTCGAACATGGAAATGTTCAATTGATGTTCTGAGGAAATAGTCATTCAACACCGGCTGCTCACGTTTTAAGGCATCAAAAACCCTATTCCTACCGCAAGGTACGTTGGGGGTTCGATGAGGCCGATTTGTGAAGATGAAGGTCCATGTGATACCAAAAAAGGGTTCACTCTGAATGTATGTTCTTTTTGCTCCATTTTGAGATTCCCTTCCACCCAAAATCCATTAGTATCCATTAGTGCTAGGCTATGCTGGTTTAGCTAGGGGAAATTAGGTCACTTTGATGAGTGTGAGGATCATTTTTTTCAGCTTTTGTGTCATATCACAGGTGGCAAAGTTGGAAGAAGTTGGATTCAACAACTGTTCACAGCTGAAGTGCTGCCTGGAAGTTGTTGTGACTTGCTGAGCCCAAAGATGTCCAGCGTTTAAAGATGGAACATCTCCAAATCTGAGGTTCTTACCATTCTAATCATGGACATCATGAGTTCATAAGACCTATTTGCTACCCCCTTCGAGGATTCTGGTTGATCTGCTTTCCGGGTGGCTCTTGCACCAATGTCTCATCATCAGCAGGAACATCTTCGAGGTCCTTTGAGGAGGGACAATCTTGTCTCGATTGCTGGGCTTATAAAGCGTAAAATGATGGAAACCATCCTTTGGCAATAGAATTAAAACAAACAAAAGTAATGTTTGCCACAGGGTGTGACTATGATCCCAAAATTCTGCAATGTACGTATAGTAATAATATGTTGGATCATGTTGCTTCTATCCTTGAGATACCAAACAATGTCCAAACGGTGCCCGTCACGCTCCTTTCGCCCAATGTGATGACAAACGCGGTAGATCTCCCCGGCTTTCCCTGCAAAAATCCAACCATTGGAGGAATTGCAACCGGAATTTTAGGCCATCCGCCATGTTGAAGTGGCAGTGACTTTTCACCAAGGAAATCCATAAGCCTGACTTTTCTCTTTTGATACACTCGCCACTGGACACTTAAAGGATTCAAGCTCTCGGACATTCCAAAATTGTGAGGTGTGTGTGTGAGACTGTTGTAAGGGCTTCATGACACTAATGACTAGATTCATTCAATTCTATAAGAATCATTTCATATTATAATATATCTTTTGAGATACACAGTGCAAATTCTACTGTTTGAGTAGGGAACTGCACAATCTTTCCCCAATCCCGAATTCCCAATCAGCTTTCATCACCGTGCCTTTAATGGCAGAGGTGTTGATAGAAGTGCGCGTTGTGTACCTGAAAACATTCACGCACAGGCAGAAATCATTACCCTTTCCAAACTCAGCATTCAATTGTCCAAAAGTATCCAAAAGATCATTCTGACTCATGGATCATGGATATTATGATAATCGGACACCATTGATCCCATGGACTGCTCAGGAAAGGCCATCATAGCTTCATCGCTACTCACACGGTGGAGGTACTTCAGCTTAAAATCCTTCAGGTCAAGCTGCTATGGTGTTGCTTACTGTTCAGGCCTAAAGTTGTTGCTTCATTCTCACCTAAACCTGCCTTACTAAGCAGCCAACCAAAACCAGCCGGCACAGTGGCAGCGCTTTGTTTTTACTTCTCACACCGACACCCAAAGTCGTTCAGCTTCGCGTGGAGGCAAGATCTTGGGTGTTTCATTCCACACGTACCATTCACTGAGATCGGTTTCACTGCCTCGCCAGAAAGCAGCATGAGAGAAACAAGTCAACCGCCCACAGTAAAAAGGTGTGCAGCTTATTTAAGGAGGCGTTCATTTGGAAGCCTTCTGGGGGGGGTCTCAAATGTTCTCATAAGATCTCATAAGAACGAGGACAAGAACAACAAGCAAACAACCATCCTGCCAAACAAACAACGAACACCACACAACGACGACCACAACCACAACCACAACCACAACCACCACAACCACAACCACAACCACAACCACCACAACCACAACCACAACAACAACAACAACAACAACAACAACAACGACAACGACAACGACAACGACAACGACAACGACAACGACAACGACAACGACAACGACAACCACAACAACAACAACAACAACAACAACGACTCAATTCTTCGGTAAGATGCTGCTTGGATTGAGGAAAATGGTAGCAATGGTGGTCGGTCTCAGAATGGCACCTCTGAGAACATGTTGCCGAAACGGGAGGCTTGGGATTTTTTTTTCTGGGGGTAGTCAGATTTGCTTTTTTGGGATCCTGTAAATTGCTTTTTTTTTTGCATTTTATTCAAATGAAAAACATCCTGGAATTAATGCTTAACATAAGGAAAGCCGTTGCTTGGTGTCTTGTCGTTAGAGATCATGGTGAGAGTTACGTGATTCTTTGCTACCCTCCAACTTGCTAGCTGATGAAGAGTAAACATCATCAGTCAATATTATGTATAGTGTTCGCTATGATGGAAGACTTGTGATTTGTCTATGTGAAAAACTACCCAATCCAAATCCAAATTTGGAACGTTTGGGAGGGAAATGGGAAAGCACCCGCAAAGATTGGGCCCATTGGACAAAGATTTGACAAGCAAGTCGTTCCACCTTCCAAAACAATCCATATTGGGCAATGTAGACAAGCCAGCAGCCTAACACCCAATCTGCTCAGTGCACCTGTGTCTTCTGGTGTGGTACGGTTTTGAGAACCTGGTAGAGCGTTTGACACAAAATACGCTTCTTTAAAGTGCTCTTTGCTCGCAGGCGTCTCTCCAGATGTCAGCATGTCCAGCAAATGTTGTCTTCGATGGGTAGCATAGGTATCACCATACGGAACCTGCAGCATGGTTCGGAAGTGCTGAACTCGGGGAAGGCAGGATGCCTGTAATTTAATCAGAGAAGTTCACATCTATGCAAGGAAGAGCCCTGTTACTATGATTTGTTCAAACATGGGCTACGACACCAACGCCATGCAGCCATCCAAATGCCACACATAAGATATCGAGGGCAGCACTCAGCACTAATCATTCTGCATGAACAATGGTATGATAGTTCCACCATGTTCCACCCATATCTTTTGGGAGATGTTCCCCGTAATCCACCATCCAACAAGACGGCTTCAAGTCTGCGGTCGCTGTTGGGTCGCTCTATTTTGGCAGGAGAAATGGTCCATATAGTACTACGCTCTCTTAACTTAAGCAAGATGATTTGCAGGTTCAGAAATGCGCATCCATTTCCTTTTCAGACTACGACAATACGCTCCTGCGATCAAACTGTCATGTTTCGCTCAACTGGAAATCCTACTTCGGCATCAGGCACCATTTGGGGGGTTCCATCACACGCTTCAAAACTTCAGTACAGGGATGCAAATGATCAAAAAAACCTTCGCGATCAAAAAGAATCAGAGGATGATTCTGATGATTCAAACGACTCAGATTCTGATGATTCTGATGTTAATAGTATGATTGACATAAGATTCCTGCTTATGCTTCCTCAGGGAGGCAGCTGAGCGACCCAATGATCAGCATTGGTCTGCACTCTCAACCATGGTGGCTGTCCATCTGATAGTTCACTGGAAGAATTCAAACTCCACACCTAGAAGGAGGTATCGAAAATGGAGGTCAAAAATTTGGTTTACCCAAAGCAAATGGCAAGTTTCTTAACAATTCGTTTGCAGGGATATTCATCTTTGAAAATGATCCAAGACCACCATTTGAGGGATAACTGGAAATGACGGGAACAAAAAAAAACACGGCCAAGTCGGTTGTCCTTCTACCCAGTCACCTCCCAAGTCGACAAAAATCACTGCCATGTTGGAGATGCTATCTGTTGGTCAGATGTAAAACACTTTATTGAAAAATTGTCGATATTGGGAGTCCGGTAAAACCCATTCGCATCATCCGTTCTAATTAGGATCTACTAGGAAATTGCTTCATCTTTTGTTGAACAGATCCATGAGAGGGAGATCACCCGGCTTGACTCAGGGTTAAGCCGGAAGATGACGACCAGCACTCTGTAGTACGGGCACATGGGATAAAGGTCGTAAGGTTGGGTTTGAGTTTGTGTTTTGCTGGAAGATGCCATATATGATTTTATAGACATCCTATAGACAATACAAAATATAAATAGATCACTACGCAATATCACATATTAGAAGATTCCATTTCAACTGGTGTTACCCCTGGTGTTCAATTTCAAACAAACTTCTTGTTTCCTGTATCTCTTAAGAAAAAATCACCTGCATGTGAGCCAACCTCAAAAGATCTAATGGAATCACGTACCCGAGGCACATCCGCTGATGACGTGTTGCCAAAACGTGTCACGATGGCTCCTGAAATGTTGGAAACACATCTTTCCCAACCCTCCCAAATGGGAGATTGGGGCAACATGGTAGTTTCAGCTCCTATATGTAGCTGCAACTCATCTAGCACAAGCTACTTGTGAGATGTTTCTTAAACAGATTGTGCTGATGTATATGTATATATATATATTGATTGCAGATCACTGTCTTTACATCTCCTTGTCCTTGGTCAGCACCAGCCAAGATGAAATAATTGGAGGAAACCACCGGCAACGAGCTCAGGATTCTCAAGGCATCTGCATATGTCTTGGCACTCATTGCTTCTTCTGCCAATTCACCTAGACACAGCAAGTGAAGTTTTAGTGCAGGACATCGCATTCAAAAGCACATGAAGGGAATGAGGAGCTCATTCATGTAGTTCTTTGTTTATCTTATTATCTAACAAAAAAACATCTGAAAAGGTCTCTTTAAATGGATAAAGATTAGCCATGATTATCCAGTATACATATTGTTCGGTAGATGTGGCAGTTTCAACTTCTCCATCTTCAACTTTAGCTTTGGGAATCCCACACAGGCAATTCATCTGAATCTACAAGTGTCGATTCAAGCACTGGCGATGAAAAAGATCCAGGCAAAAAAAGAGAATAACTGTGTGGGGTCTATTTGAGATTCCATCTTCCTTTTTTTCTGATGTGTAGCAAGCAAGGGGTGGGTTTGTGCATAGTTCGCTGCTCCGATTTACCGCCACGCCCCCTTAAACATTTTTATCATCATATTTCACCATCATTCATCACATCAGTGTTTTCCATCATTGTATCATCATTATCCACCATCATATGCACCATCGTATGCACTAACAAAAATTCCATCAAAAAAATCCATCATTGTATCATCATTTTTCACCATCATTTGCACTATCAAATTTTCCATCACATCATCATCATTCTTTTCCATCAATTTTTTCATCACCACTAAGGGGCATAATATGTGGCGGTAAATCGGAACAGCGAACTATACACAAGCCACCCCATGTAAAAAAAAACTTTCATACAATCATTTTTCAAAATAATTGTATCAAAATTTTCATTTTCTGTTTTGTTTTTCTTCTTGGACTTCCTTTATCAATTTCCTTATGTGTTCAATTCCGTGATTTTTTGGAAATCCTTCCATTACATTTCTAACTTTTTCTAATCCAATGTGAAATTCTATTTGTTCAGGTGTCATGTTTTTAAATTGTTCTTTGTATTCCTTTTCGTATGCTCTGTCCATTACGTGACTTAATATATATAGGTCATATTCTTTAAGTAGTTTTGGGTTAAAATATGAAATTAATAGTAATAAAAACTTTCATACAATCATTTTTCAAAATAATTGTATCAAAATTTTCAATGAGATATGTCTTTGAATACAAGATGTATCTTAATTTTATACGAAGAAACCACAGCACCACTGTTGTTATTTGTATATAATGTATTTTCCACATCTATTTTTCGTTTGATTAATTTTTTTAATTCATCATCATAGTCATCTACATTTTCAACTCTCCAGTCTTGATGGTCGTTGTCAATAAAAATATCAGTATCGTATTCCTTTTNACCGTTCCTATAATAAAACCTCATAAGATGAAAGAATATGAGTTCAAACAATCTAAATATGATGTAGCACCTCGCATACCATTTTCCCAGATTGTAGTCGGTCCATCTGGAAGTGGTAAGTCAATACTGCTTCAAAATATGATACTTGATATTTATAGAGATTGTTTTAGCCGTGTCTTCATTTTTAGTGCTAGTATTCATGTTGATAGTGTCTGGCATCCAGTAAAGGACTACATAGAAAAACATCTCAGGGTAGATACAAAGCGTGAGAAAGTCTATTTTGATGAGTTTGATAAACATGACCTAGAAGAAATACTAGAACAACAATACAAAATAAATCAATATCAGAAAGACCATAATTTCAAGCAATTGTTCGCTACATTGGTTATTATTGATGATTTTGTTGACCAAGTATCATTTTCAAAACATAATAGTATGCTAAATGCTCTTTACATCAGAGGTAGACATTTTGGGGTCAATGTGGTGAGTTCCAGTCAAAAATTCAATGGGTTGAGCACCATCATTAGAGTAAATAGTCGGCAATTGTTTTTCTTCAAGATGAGAAATTACAAGGAAATACAAAGTATGGTTGAAGAACTTTCTGCACTTCTAATAAAAAAGAATTTGTTGAAAGATGATAAAAACATACATAACTCAAAAAATACATTGCTAGAAATTTACGAAAAAGCGACTGAAGAACGGTTTAGTTTTCTTTTTGTTAATTTGATGGAGACCGATATTAATAGGGTGTTTATGGTTCGTTTTGAGAAAAGAATAATAGTAGATGACAGTAAAGATATTTAAAGAATAACTCATTATGATACTATATAACACCTGATGCCATTGAAGCAAATAGATTACTCTAAAACTCACTTTTATAGAATAATTTGTAAAAATACAAATATCAAAGGTATTTACGTTGGGCATACCACAGACTTTAAAACTAGAAAAGGATGTCATAAACGAGTGTGTAATAATTCTAAGGACAAAAACCATAACTTGCCACTATACAAGTTCATTAGAGAGAATGATGGATGGGATAATTTTGATATGATTTTAATTGAAACTGCATCAATGGAAAACTCATTGGAAGCAAGAAAACGCGAACGCGAGTTGATTGAAGAACTCAACGCTGAAATAAATTATATTAAAAAACCTGCCGTATCTCCTGAAGAAGCAAAGCAAAGAAAAAAAAAGTGGACAAAAGAAAATGAAGACCACGTCAAAGAATATAAACACAACTGGCATATAGAAAACCGTGAAAGATTGAGTGAGATTAAGAAACAACAATATCAAGACAGAAGAGAAGAAATACTCACTAAATGTAAGAAATATTATGAAGAAAATATAGAAGAGAGAAGAGCAATAAGAAACCGTGTTTGTCATTGTAATTGTGGTGATACATACTCATATTCAAATAAAAGAAGACATGAACGAACCAAAAGACACCAAGACTACATAAACTCACTTCAAGATTAATATTATTAATATCTCTTAATAATATTAATTTAGAATAAACTCCAGTTGCACAAGTCCACTTTCGGAACAGTATAGATAAATTTATCTTTCTTTTGGTTTTTCACTTCTTTCAGTTCATTTGCTATTTCTAAAATAGCACTTCTAAACATTCTATCTTTCTGACTAAGTTCATCTTCATTCATTTCTTCAACTGCCTTTATCTCATCTACTTCTTTTACTTTTGAAGTTTTAGAACCCATACTATATATTTAGATATATTTTAAAAACATTTAATCTACATTTTTATTTTTACTTTTTGCTTTAGGTTTTGTTTCGCCCTTGCCTTTGCCTCTCATCTCTTTTACAATATCTTCTAATTCAAACAGTCTCGCTTCTAAATGTTCAATCTTACTCTGTTGTTCTTGGCAACAACCCCATAATAATAAATTAATTTTCATATAATTAATACTTAAATATTTATCATCACTATGTTTATCTTTATTTTCTTTTACAATGCTTTTA
Organism: Breviolum minutum Mf 1.05b.01; assembly: GCA_000507305.1. Taxonomy (NCBI): domain Eukaryota; class Dinophyceae; order Suessiales; family Symbiodiniaceae; genus Breviolum; species Breviolum minutum. Next base: position 14,160 of record DF243588.1, on the reverse strand, counting down.
AATTCATTGGGTA
>DF243587.1:1843-30340 GCA_000507305.1 Breviolum minutum Mf 1.05b.01 | reverse complement strand
ATGATGATGATGATGATGATGATGATGATGATGATGATGATGATGATGATGATGATGATGATGATGATGATGATGATGATGATGATGATGATGATGATGATGATGATGATGATGATGATGATGATGATGATGATGATGATGGATATTCAGTGGGGGATCAACGGCCTCGTCGTTATCTCAGAGTCTTTCCCTTCAAGATATCGAGTCACAGTTCAGCACAAAGCATCAAAGATGAAAAGAAAAGGACATGCGTCCCGCACCTCTGTCATGTCCGCACGGGAGGTTCGTTCCTCCAGCAAACCTTGACCAGCCTGGCATGAGTAAAGCTGCCACTTCTAACAAATTGAGTCGCTAAGACTCCCAGCAAAGTTCCTAGGCTTCAATTGGATTGACACTGCCGTTTAAACTCAAGTCATAAGTCAAGTCAATTTGAGATCACATGCCCGCAGTCCCCGCAGTCCCCACAGTCCCCACAGTCCCCACAGTCCCTGTCCTGTCTGAACTTCATCTTTTTGAAGGTCGCAGCATCCCGGTTGTTGATCTGACAGGGTTTGACGAATACAGCTTTGGCCCCTCTTGAAAAGTAGACACCACGCAACAAGAGCTGCAAAAGAATAGCACCTTTGTTGTATGGGCGGCCAACTGGTTCCCTCCTCAGAAGCACACACGCTTTGCGAGCTGTGGCTTGAGCTGAGCATCAGTGCTAAGTTGCTTAGTCTCGTTTACAACCCACAATTGTGACGACCTGGCATATTGTCTACTCATCTGGCAAACACTGTCATGCTTCACTGCGCTTCATCCCACTTCATCTAGCATCCACTACCCACAATCACCCATAGAACACCTTGACTCTAAAGCCATAAATTAAGCAAGTGACCGGGATTGGTGTTGCTAGCAATGGCTGCATTCCTGAGTTGCGTTAGGCGTGCGCGCAGCGGGGCAGAACTCGATCCACGTGAACGTGCTCCCGATGTAGGGTTCGTTCAATCGATAAAAGCATACTTATCTTGCAATTAGAAGCCCCACTGAATTTGGAAGAATGCCTACCATGCACATTTGACGTTCACGCATCTATTTTACCAACCGCCGATTTTTGTCGATCAATGCTAGGCATCCGCACCATGTTGGTCTGTGCGCTGTCGTCATGACTCAGCAATTTCAAGGCCTTTGGCCACTAACTTCAGCACGGTTTTCGGCCCGTCGCAGGGGCGAAAATAGGTCACTTGACTAGATACTGGAGCCAGAAGAGCATCGCGCCAGATTTTCGAAGCAATTGAAGGGTTGTTGTGCTATTCAATGGACGATTACTCAAGACACGAAGAAAGAACGTTAAAAATCCTCTGCAAACTCCTTGCAGAAGCTTGTTCAAGGTTCGACAGTATAGAATCTTCAATTCCAAAATGATTGAATCTACAGTCTACGTGGCAAATTCCAAACCCTTTCAAGTAGAAATCCATGACGAAGCTTTTTCCTGTCTTGACTCTTGGAGTCGAGTTTCAGGATGATGCAAGAGACCTGCACATGCTTCAGCCTCAAAAAAAGTCTTAAATCAACATGTAGATACAAATAATACTTCAAAATACATCAAAATACACACTAGTTCTGTCAATACACTCTACAGCGAAAATATACAGTGTATCGTTCTAGTATATTCAGACGTATAGAAGGCTCGAGCAGAAACTCGATGAAGCCGTGTGAAACACCTCTCTTTGAGAGGGCAGCTGGGAGCCACCATTGTCTCTTTGAAGATCTTGTCGGTATTGTACGGTCCAAATCCACTCTTGAAGCATTGAAGCGGGAGGGATCACAAAGCTGTTTGGATGTTTGGATGTTTGGATGTTCCAAAGATTCCTTTCTGACTCTGTCACGATGTTTGTAGTCGGCAGTTCAAGAGCGGATTCAGAAAAATCGGAGTCCCAGAAGTCAGAGTCCACCTGGCTGCCTGGTCAAAAGCTTGTAGTGATGAGAGCCTTGAGGCAAATGCGTAACCAAGCAGCAAGGTTTAACATCGTTGAACTGTTTAACTTCTAGCTCTAAATGAATTGCTTCAAAGTTTCCCAAGCAACCAATTGTAGTAAGAATGTAGTTCAAGGCTATCGGGTTTTTGTGATTCTATGCATCTATCAAACAGAGACTTTCGGGAACAGCCATGTTGGTCGTTAGCTGTGGACCGAACAGCTCTTGAACTGCTTGTATCTGCTGTGAGGAGAACACCTGAGTAGGACAGGAATCCTGGGCTCTTTGTTTACCCGAACCTGCAACACTCACTGCATTTGAAACTCAAAGCAACAGGCACAGAGACTGCGTTCCGCACAAGATACCTTCTCTGCTGGTCACTGTCTCGCCTTTTCAGCGTGCAGAAAAGATTTTTTTTCAGAGTAGGCTGCAAACTTGCAAATCACATTGGATATGAAATGCTAGGCTGTTTCCATAACCACAGTTCAGGTCTGAAACAAATCTAAACGGGGCTTGTTGCAGTTGGTATTTCCAGGATCCACCACTTTACAAACGCAGACAGAGAAAAAGTCCGGAAAGGAATGACATCACTTTTTGCTTCAAAACCGTCTCCTTTGCGAATGAAACATCTTCATCGCAACTATGACAAAATTGCCATTACAATATAAATCAAAGAGGAAACATGCCGGTTCCTTCCAGGTTGTGTCTCTTCTCTTGGTTACGGTTTGTCGGTTTGTGTAGGTTGTCATGTGGGGGTTTCTTCGGTGTTCCTATGTTTTTTGTTTCTGCCGGTCCTGGCATGCTCTGTTTTTGGAAACAAGAAATTGATCGGTGTTGGCTCAAAGACGCTTAGATTGGGATCGGGATCTGTCTGTATGGCATGCTTTCACAAGCGAAGCAAGGCAAAGGCAGCAATCTGTCTGCAAATGAAATTCGTGTTTTGGGTGTCTGCATGTCTTGCATTCTGGGCTCTAGACCTGCTGTCGAGTAATACTGATGGATGGAATTCATCAGAGGCCCTGACCTCAGTTTCAGAGATAGGTTTGCTAAGTTAGCTTGACTAGGTCATTGGGCGCTTATGGAGATCCAGGTTCAAAGGAAACAAAGGCTTTCAACTTGAAAAGAGAGAATTACAAGTAGATAGAATTAGTATCAATCAGCTACTTCCGCACGGACCCATAGATTTCTCAGGAGCAGACTCTTTCTCATCCAAGTCTTGCAAGGACCTGGCCCGGTCCAAACTGTATCTGCAAAATACAAAAACACAACAACAATGACGCTCCGAACGATGCCGGCAAGGCAAAGCTACCTGCAAACACAAGGAATGCAAAGAAATGAAAGGAATGCAAAAAAGCGCCGGGGTGTGAAGCAATGGGGTCCATTTCATCACAGCTCCGATTGTCACATGAGGCCTTCGTGTAACTGTTCCGAAATGGACCCCAGGGGATGCTGTTGCAGGACATCTCCTCTCGCGCTTCCACGTGATTCATTGTGTCATTGCATATTAACAGTTGCATATTGGTGACAATTGAAATTGCTTTCCGTCCTCACCAGACTTCACAGGCCTTTCAGCTGATATCAACTTGCTGTCCGAAAGCAAGAGCTACTGAGGTGCTTGCCCAGCCCATGAGGGATCTTGTGACCCTCCTTCCTTGGACCACCCACACAACATAAAGGGACACACATCAAAGTCCCTGAAAATCAAAATAGAAAAGTTATCGCTTTCAATGCCATGTGGAATCCTAAGGATGAAACCACCCTCCGAAGAGCTGGGAGACTTTTGTCCCTGACCAACAGTGATGAGAGGGGCCCAAATGGATCATAAGCACAGTCATGACGACAGGAATTCTTCATGCCATCAAGTTTTACATGTGTTTTTGCACAAACACACAGACATACAGGGAGGAGTGGCTCCTTTCTTGTTCCATTGTCTCGGGTTTGCATTGTCTGCACATTTCGGAGAAGGCTTGGCCGTTTGGGATGCTGCTAGCAGCCACTGGCAGTTGAGGAACCCAACGCAGAAAATGCTAACAGCATCCCACCTTGCCTTTTGAACTTTTGTACCATGTTGTGTGACTCCTTCTTCAATTCCTGTTTCGCTTTCAGAGCTTCTTTGGACCTGCCATTGCGAAGTATGGACAGTAATTTCCATCCACTTTTTGACCGCTCTTGAACCCAAATTGCAGGATACTTCCATCAAAAGATTTCGGAAATACTTGAAAGACTGTTGTACCACAATTCCCTACCTTCCATCCAGCCAGTCTGCGCGCTCCTCTCCTTTACCTCTTGGCTTCTCCCGAACTTAGCACACTGCCGATTCCAAAACTATCTGCGTCTTTCCTGTCTTATTGGAAGGCCGAGAACCTGACCACTTGCTCGCAACTCATTAGCCTCGAACAGGCCAAGCTTTTGAGGCTTCGGCATGCAGCAATCGTGGCACGAAACTCACAGTGCACATCAGTGCAGACAAACTGCACACCGGTGAAATGGCGCCATCTGCCATTTTACCTGGAAAATCTATGTGGTTCGGCGACGGAGTACTTTGGACACACTGAAAAGCAACAAAAAGAAAAACTTAACCAAACCCTTTCACATGGACCTGCTGTCTGGCTTTGGCGTCACGCTGATCCGGAGGCAAGCGGACCTTCCAATTTGCGGCTTCACAGCTTCATTTATTCGATCTGACATTCTCAAAAAACACCTGCGTTCCAGTCTGTCCAGCTTGAAGCGCAGCCATTAGCTCACCTGGCATTCCAAACAACCAACAAAATACAAGTACAAGTATATGAATAGATACAAATACCACTGCCAGACACGTCAACCTTGCCCTTCGCTTTGGTTTTCAACAGTGGCCATCTTTAGTTGGCTTCTACAATTGTCACTTTCCATCTCTTGAAATGTTCTTCCAGTGTTCTCTTTGCCTTCAAAGTAGCCCGGGGATTGGAAAATATTTGCTGTACACATCTGTGCACTGCACAGGGTATTTCAAAAAAAGATATTAAAATCGACACAAATCGACTACAAACATACTCAGCTTCACAAATGCTTGTGCCGCCATCTCGATGGGACCTGAGTGTTCATCAAAGTTCTTGAAGTTCTTTGAGTTTGGAACCTATGACTCTGAGAGTGTTCCAGGGATTCTAGGGTGGTTTTTCACTCACCTTGTTTTGAACGTTTTGACAATCAGCTCCTCAAAGGCGTTGACTCAACAATATCCATAATGAGCCGCAAATCTCCAGTGCTGTCATCCCAAATGTTCAAATCCTGGCGACAATGGAACTGTTGATCACCAAACTCCACTGTGAAGCATAGCACAAGCATAGCACTTCCCATTAGATGAAACGAATTCATGTTGCAAGTGTCGACACTTGCCGTGGCGACTGTGGATGCTCACACTTTTCTCTTGGTCAACTCCATCAGACCCCAACCTCCAGGAGCTTTTTGAGCTGGAAAAAGTCGAGATACGCCTGGAATGAAAAAAGTTAAAAATGAATGCTGGCAGTTTCTTAACGTGTTGGGAAAAAGATGGAAAAAACAAGAATTACTAACACATACTTTGCCAACATCATCCGGGCAAAAAAGATCTGATTTGTCACAAGTGCTCCTAGTGCTGGATCTTGAGTGCAGGGCAACACCAAAAATGAAACCAACCAGCCAGCCATATCCAGCCATCTGTTTCGAACAAAGAGCTACACCCGCCTCTCGCTGCTCACTTCGCAATGAAGCGAAAGCCTCTGGAATACCACCGTATTTCCTCAGTGCATCAAATGAGTAACATGTAGCGACATCATAGACACTGGGATTCGAATTGAAATTCTAGACGTGAGATTTTTTTCATGATTCAAGGGTTGCAAAGGGGAACGTGATCTCTGAAAAACTTGTGGCCAAGTCTCGTGATGCAGGCCAAGCGCAAGTCCTGGCGATCTGACGATAGTTGGAAGTCCCAAAGTTGATTTCAGAACTTCAACATATCTTCAACCAACCTTCAACCATCTTCAACCCATCCAAACATCACTGTCACAGCAAACCCCTACACTCAATGCATCTCTAAACATCCTGCCTCGAGTGCTGTAGATGGTGCAAAAAGTCTTACACCATGTTCAAACTCCGTGGTGGACAACTGCACAGGAAGAAAGTTGCAATTCGAGTATTGGGTTAATTCTGAGTCAATTCTGTTTGAGCATCTGAATTCCATGCCTTGCCATCCCGGTTCACATCCATGAGATTGAACAGGGCTTTGGTGTCTTGTTCTGACAGTTGCACCTGTTTGGAAACAGACCTTAAATGACTTTATGAATTCATATGACTCCAAAGGTTTGACTGGATTTCAGTATATTTCACTGTCACTTCTGCAAAGGACTGTAAACGAAAGAATCAAATGCAGACCAACCCGGAAATGCGGTACACACGTAAACACGGGAACAAGCGGTCCTGGTTCAGCAACTCCTGGAGATGCAAAGTGCAGGAAAGTCTTACGTGTAAAGCTAGAAGTTACCGAAGCCAAAGTGCCAAAGTAAGCAACTCAGGGACTCGGGACGTCGGGACCGTGGCATCAATGAGATCCCTTGGAGATCCCTTGGCCCCTGGTCATCTTGTCCTGATATTCTTCTGGCGTTCGTCCTCGAAAGTTTCTGAGAACTCGAACACTATAGAGATGTCTAGAGCGATCAGGTGTTGTGAAAAAATGCATGTGCTCACAAGTGAGGAAGACTTAGAAAGCCCATCTTGCGTGCCTTCATCATCCTGGTTTTCTTGGTCCTTCACCAGGTCCTGTAGCGCAAAGGTATGTGAAAGTAACGTTCGGACTCTTCAGGAACCAGCAACATAGGAGACGTCAAGACTCAACTTGGATCAAATTGGTCAAACTATGTCAAACTATTGATGACCGTCCCGAATGTTCAGTGTCAGGTACCTTCAGAAAGTTTTGAGCCTTTTCCAAGCCAAGGCCGGCATGGCGCACAATCCAGGATGCCTTGAAACTTGCAGACTCACTCCAACACACTTCTATCCCATGCGATTCAAACTTCTGATCAAAACATTGAAGCTTAAACTTGAAGCATGAAAAAAATGACAAATCAAACAGTTCTGAAATGTAGCTGACCCTCTTTGCGGACCCAATGTTCGAAAACATTGTCTTAAAAACGAAGAGAATTGCAAACTGTAAGATGTTTCAAAAATTGCAAGCACTCTCGCTGTCACTTTACATCTGAGTGCAGCACTCTCCGGGACCTGGAAAGAATCGCATGGCGACGAAGACAGATGTAGACAAGTCCATACATTCATTTTGTAGATATCTTACAGACACAGATTGAACATATGAATTTCACAGTACATGTGTACGTATCATAATATAATATAATATATCTATATAAGAACATGACATCTGGGATCCAAAAATATTCCAGGTTATACATGGTCATGGACATCACGTTCACCTACTTTCGCCAAAAAAAGGCCATACAACAAGCATCAACGAAATGGCAACTGGCAAGCTTGCCGGTGTTACTCGGATCGAGATGCTGCATCACCACTTTCCGAGGTCTCCTGTCAGATGCAGCACTTGGCGGCCCACAGCCACGGCGACATTTCATTGGAAGCAAAATCCAAGGCAGTGGCAGTGAAGATGAAACGTTCACGATAAATCTGTTGGCCAACCCCAAACGCTCCTGGCCCACCGAAGCGCGCGCATAGAGTGATGTCTTCCTGGAAGGTACAGATTCAGCAAAAGGAAATCGGGTATTATCGGGTATACAACGCATGCAAACTCAGATCTACTATGAACATCGGGACTCATCCACACACCATGATTATTTCACCTAAAGCTTCCAAGTACCGCAAACGAGCCTGGAAGCTGCGATCTCCACATTTGGAGGTGGCGCAGCCAACTGAGCCAAGCCAAGAGGAGAAGGCTTCACGACTTTCGCATCTTTGCTCGCCATTTTTCTGTGGCAACTCCCTGCCTCATCCGTCTGCAATTCTTCACTCTCAGGATTGAGCAAGCCACGCATACCTGAAGAGAAAGGCAGAAGATTGCAAGGGTGAAAATACAATCAAAGAAATAAGAAAAGGATTCTGTGTTCCATAAAGGGTTCCAGCAACTGCACTTGTGTACATGGACATGTCGCAATTTTGCAGTCTCTCTTTACGTATGTAGCGTTGCAAGTCAACATACATATCTTAGGTCCAACCTCGAAATCTTTGTCTGCATTTGCGACGAATCTCGTCCAGGTACAAGTTCGGCCTTGCAAACTCCCAGGCAGGTAAGTCCCAGTGTGTCCTGAATTCATACATAATTGCTTAAATGGCTTTGCATTATCATCCCACCTCAGCTTACGATTCAAATCAAGTTTTACCCTTGGGATTTCTTGGATAATCCTGTGAGATTAAGGTCGTGGCTCTGAAAGAGTGAGTGCAGTGACGAATTCATCTTTACTGCGCCAATTGCAAGCATGTGGAAATGCCAAAAGCAAACATACATACATCGTACATCGAAGCATTAAAACCAGCACAATCTGTGCTATCTTGTAACGCTGTATGGCCAATATCGTCTTTCAATTGCAAAACCGACGACAATACACACTTCAAATCAATCTAATCTCTGCTGGCAAATCTCAAACTGTGCTCGTTCCCCTGCACCTGATTTGCAAGCTCCCGTCCACGTCAATCAGCCGAAAAGCTTTTGCGGCTTCATGGGTGGTCAGCCTGAGGGCATTTGGGTACTACCGTGGTGCGTCTACACCATCGCTTCATGTCTGGGTCCAAAGCTACAGGCCGCAGCAGTTCTAGAAAAAGACTTGTAAAAACGAAGCGAACGAAGCGATTTGCAAAGTTTACAAAGGCATCTTTAAGAAAAAAAATGGGAAAAACCGTAGGGGTCCGAGTCCAGCTGCTGTGGCAGTTGCCAGACAGTTGCATACTTTCCGATCTTTATCTCTTGTACATCTCTTGTCGAGATGACATCTCATTGTACTTTGTACTTTCCTCTTTTACATCTCACGTCTCTTGTTTCGTTCAATTTTCCTTTCTGGCTTGGGGATGGATCTCCCAAGTTAAGGCCATCAAATTGCCAAGCACGGTGCGCACTTTGATGTACAGTCTGTCACTGACGCTGAAATTTCTGGCATGGATGACTAGTAGCTAAGGATGAGGCTTCCATGCAGGTACGGCATAGCGAATGAATTCACCGATGTCAAGGGATTCCTTTGTTGCGGCAGTCTTAATTCATTCACAGAGGATTCGCTGTCACTTTCTTGCAAGGTGAATAGAAAGTCTTCCACCAAGCAACAAGTGATGTTGTGTCCAAGTCTAAGTGTGTCTAAGTGCAGTTCCCCTTGGTCCATGTCCAATGCTGCGAAACAGTTCGACAGAGACCTTGGTCGGGCCCTTTGCAACTACCAATCACCAGATATCACGAGCACATGAAGTGCAACTTCTACTCAAAGGTCTCGAGATTTCTCCATTCTGAGTTTCCCGGGCCCAAATCTTTTCAAAATCTTTTCCCGAAGGTCCTCAAAAAGTCAAAGGCGAGCACGGCCAAACGTGACCGGAAAATCCACGCAGCTTTCACACAGGTCCGCCTCGAGCAACAGGGACGGAGAGATGGCGCTCATCGCGGCCGCCAGCATCTCCAACGTCACCTGAGGAGATTTGACTCGAAGTCACCAGACATCGTGGGCACCCACAGACATCTCCAACACGCTCTGAGGGAGAAACGGTTTGGTTCCAGCTGTGTGGATCACGGATGGCCGAGAAAAGGTTCTTGCCGCACATAACGATTCGAAACTTCAGCTCATGTCAATACTGTCAGGTCTATCCGGGGGATTCTTTTAGAGCGGCTTGAGACCCTTAGAGTGCTCATCTTTGCTACGTTTGCAAGGAATCAATATCAACATGATTCAACATGCATTCAACATGCATTCAAAAGGCGCAAAGCTTCTGTTTCAGAGCCTGATGCTCAATCTCGTCCTCTACGCCTGTAAGGAATAATACATCAAAGAATCAAGAATCTGATGATCATGCTGCACAGCAAAAGTGCCCAAGTCAAGACCAAAAATGGTAAGGTCCACACCAACTCTTGACAAGAGCGAACCAAACTCCTGCACTGTAAAAGACCTGAAGCCAAAATCACAGCCAAGCTGAACAAAGAAACGCTAAGGGCAAAATCAACATAAAAAACAGACCGAGCTCAGGGAGAAGCTCTAGTTTGTTCATTTTTTGAATCTCTGCAAAGCTGCTAAGACCACCACCTACCAGGGTCCTTATTGAGATCCATGTTCAAAAGGGCCTCCACTCCGTAAATGTCGGTGACTTGGAATCTATCCTGATTAACCCCACGTCTCAATTCATTGCCCCAATTCATTGTTTGGCCTGGCGCATGGATGGGTAGCCCAATGCCACCCATTTTCTTCTCAGGTCCTGCAGGTCCAAACATCTGCTCACTGCAATTCTCATGGAGCGAGCTAGCTTCTCCTCGAGGGATTTCACAGGTGCAGCAGCTTCAATGGCTGTGTGGAACTCTTCCAAGGAAACGAAACCTCATCTTTGGCTTTTTGGAAATGTGATCTTTGATCGGATTTTGCTTGCTTTGATTCCTTCGGCTCGCCGCACAAGGATTGCAGACCGCATTAAACCAAGCGGTTCAGACCCAGACCGTTCTTGTCATGGTCCAAAAACTCAAAAATCTTGCCGTGCTCCTGGCAAGGAGATTCGTGAATGGAATTAGGTCCTTTGGGAATCACATCCACTGTGATGATTTCATTCAACAAATACAGTAAATGAAAGTACATAAAACCAGTCCAATCAAAAGCATACAAACCCAAGCCCTGTGAGCACAGTGAGCACTGTGACCTTTTTACAAGCTGCAAGCTGATTAGCGAATTGCAGCGCTTGTCACGTTCAAGCGAATTGCGACGGCCGCTGCGTGGCCAAGCTCGGTTGCTTGGTCGAAATCCGCTTCCAGAGCTTCGAGGAGCTCAGGCCCTATGGCACTATGCAAATACAACACAAGCTACGAGAACGACGAGAACGAGATAGAACGAGATAGAACAAGAAGACTTTATCTATTTTATCTTTCCTTCATTTTCCTTCTCTCCTTCTACCTGCCTTTTCTGTTGGAATCAAAACACATGCAAAAAAAACAAAGCAAACAAGAACAAAATCAAGTACAACTCCAGCTGCATGGCGATGCTTTTCGAGGGTTTTCTACGTAGTTTTAGACTTGTTACACTTATATGAAATTTCATTTTTTTCCTCATGGCTGGGCCAAGTTCTGCACGCGGCATTGGCATGAGATATCAGCGACGGCTGTACAACCGAATCTTGCTAGCGCAGCCATGGGAGCATCCTGAAATGAGCATTGACGCTGCACTTGGGAAACGTAAAAGAAACACATAATCCCGGCAATGAGAACATACAAATACAGCATGCACTGCAAGTGCTGAGGCCAAAGCCAAATCGGCCTCTACACCTTCAATTGAAGCGAGACTTCGATTCTTCAGTCACAATTGTCATCATGTACAGTACAATTATCAGAGTATCCACTGCACGGTTTTTGTCAAAAAAGACTGTTATCAACTTGGATCCATGCCATTCGAAGCTGGTAGTCGCCATTCTGGGTGATATATCGCACCCAGGGTAGCGCCTGAGAAAAACGTTTAGAGTAGTCCGTCACTGAGTTGGGAGACTCAAAATTGTCAAAGTTCTTCGCGACAGCTGTAATTGAATGTCTCAAATCATGGCGGTGCCGGCAGTGCCTGGTAACCAGACTTCTCAACAATCTTCAGGTACCTAGTGGCTTGACGGGTCGATAGCACTGCCTCCACTCAGAGTGTACCCTGCCCTGCCTCACAGTCACACCTGACACGGTGAAGTAAGGGATCTCAAACTTCACAGACATTGGCGCCTGGCACAAACTCATGGAAAATGACACTGCACGACTACAAACCACCAAAACACTATTGAATACTGCATCCAAGTATTAGTATGAACAGTATGAATACTTATCTAATACTTAGAACCAATAGGATTGAACAATCTCAATATTTCTCAAGTTCAAAGGCAGAAGAGTCCTACACAATCAGCCAGCGGATTGGGCTCCTTCATGTAGGCATCTCTGTTCTCTGCACCAACAGAGGGAAGTCCAAAGTTTGCCGTCATGATGAAGTCTTTTTGACCTAGCAACTTTGGACATTAAATCAAGAATTTGCTTAGCAAATCGCAAAATCTGAATCTAAACGATCTGAGCATTTGGCCCTGAAACTGTTTGATGCTCCAAACGATGCAATCCTGCAAAGCAGAAGGAGCGTCAAGGTGGCCGAAACGACTCCTACATATATGAAAAGATGCTCAGCATGAATGTAAAAAGTGCAGAAGATGTGCATTGCTGCATTGACAATAGACATTTCAATGATTTACAATTTGCGGTAGAGAGTAGACTCAGTAGACAAAAATTGCAGTTTCTGCCTGATCTGGGATGTATCTCACTGTCCCAATAGACGTTTTGAAGGATGGTGAGTCCACGTCTGATGGGACAGGAATGTGGATCTCCACATTGTTTGCAACACTACGCCTGAAGGTGAACAACTGTGCCAGCTAATACTGCAAAATCAGCAAACTCAAGGTCTGAAGGTGGCAAAAGCAAAGACATCTGGGTATTCATTGCTACAAATTGTGTCCATGTGCCGTAAATCCACTACATCCATACTTGTATCCTTATGTGTAAAGTCTACCTGTAACTGCCAGGCATGATGTCCAAAAGTTTCATCAAGATTCGGCGTTTCTTGCAATCACTTTTAGGAGTCCGAACGATTTGAACTGCGATTTTGCTTTGATCATATACCTCAGACAAGAAAGACATGAAATTGAGATATCTTTGAAGAAGAAACACTAAATTGATCTAAATTGGCTTGTCGAAAATGTGTTTCTCTAAAGTGACTTCACTGCACCCTGAAGCGACGTCAAGAGACTCGATCCGCGACCGCGAGTGACCTGGATCTACGACAGCCTGACACATGTGCCACAAGCATCCACAGAAGTTCACAGGACTTCACTTGTTCGTTCAGCTTTCACAACTTCTCTTCAAACCTCTCAAGTGTATCACTTTATCATTTCGCCTTTTCGCCTGCTAAGGCTTAGCTACCTTTGTTAAGTTTGCCAACTGCCTCTACCCAGATCAAAGGCTTCACGTGGGTGTTGAGCCGGTAGCTCATGAGCTCAAACTCGCCATCTGGCCTCAGTGTTGATGTACATCGACTTTTACATTCGACTTAAAAAATGCCAGTAAAAATACCATTTCTCACTTCGGACAATGTGGCGACCTCAACGTCATCTACCATCTACATCTATCACTCAACACTTGACCCTATGCTCCAAAGGGAGACACGAATGAATGCAAACCTGGCGCAAACCTGGCCCCCACTTGTTCCAATGTCACGTTGAAATCATTTTGATGTATGGTACTCTTAACGAAACAATGTTGCCATCTGCCTTTTGTTTCAAAATGCTCAGTTTCAACTCAGTCTTCGACGGAATGAAAGAGATTGTTCGATCGTTTTCGAAGCGTGCGAGCTGCACACACTGATGGAACTTGATGTCCTGGCAGTTGAAACGAATAGCGCATAGATTCGACTTTTCCAACGGCTTTCTACTCAGCTTGCTTTGGGTTTGCCTGGCCTCCATTTCCACCGACTTGCCCTTGGCCACAGGCCTCCCCGTCGCCTCGTTTGCATGGTGTTCATTATACCATGATTTTCCAGCAAGAATTAACGATGCTCGCCCACCCAGTAGCAGCGGCGGGTGAAAAGGAGGCTTTAATTCTTAGTAGGGAATTCTTAACTTGCCACTCTTACTGGGAGGGGAGGATCCCTCATAATAATAGTATTAATTATGATGATAATCAGCATTATCAGCAGGATAATATTAATCATAGAAATAATGACATTATAATATCAGAAATAGAACTATAATAACAGAAGAAAAAAGCAAAATTAAAATCAACATTAGCAACTATAATTCAATTGCTTCTGTTTAAAAAAGAAAACATCATAAACTCCATTTTGGAAGAAGTATCTGCAAAATTTCTACACAACCCAAATTCCAACTAGAAAAACTCCCACACTCTTGCTTCATGATTTGTACGGGACTTCTGTGCAAAAGCATCCAAAGAATCACACATGAGCCACCTCAAAGAGAAGCTTGTCGTTGAGACCCAGCTTCAACTCGGGCATCCCAGAGAGATAGGACCTCAAAGGGCAGGCGCAGATCCGAGACTCACGATTGACGCACATGGTGAATTGTCGAATGTCTACGACCTGTGCGTTTTCCGATGGGTTTTCCTCAGCTTTGTGCTTCATCTTGAGAGCTCCAAGGATCTCTGAACGCAGTACGGAGCCATTGGCAGAAACTAATAAGTTCAAGCGTTCGACCTGGCCAACTGTCATTTATCGTCTGTCGGCTTCTCAGAGTTGCCCACTTAGATGTCGCGAAATCGCGCGAATTACGGCCGAATCACCTAATGTGGCACACAGTATGAAGATGTGTGTAGGAGTCAAATGGAGTCAGGTGACAACATCCAAGAAGATCTCATTTTTCTTGTGCTTGATGCCATCAGACCGCCAAGACCTGAATCAAATTTTGGCAGGCAAATCCTTCGAAGCAATCAACTCCTCATTGTTTCGATTTCCTCAGCTTCCTGCACTGCATTCGTCACCGCTGTTGGTGGTCTCATTTGCTCAACCGAGAGCCTTGGAGGATCCCGGTTTCTAGCCTGTTCTCATATTCTCTCCAACGGCCGATCTGCACTTCCAAAAATGTCTCAGACTCAAATGTGATTTTTCTTCAATTTTCAAACTAGGTGCGAAAGTAGAAAGTCACAAAAGCAGATCTAACATAGCAAACAGGGTACTACATGCTAATCGGAGGTGTGGGAGATAAAATGTCCAAACATTCCTTGCCTAAGACATAACAACTTGCGTCTTGCTTCCCTGAGGCATCGGCTGATGAGACTGAGTCTTAATGTACTCTCGCAGGATCTTGACCTGTGTCAGCACATGCATAAGCGCACTTGCATTCGAAGATGGAATCACAAATGGAGTCGCAGGCCATCCTTTCTGGAGTTCCAAAAGCATTTTGAAATGTAAAGATTTTACAGGAGAATTGCAGCTGGGAATTGCAGTGTCTCTGGATGTTTGATGATTTCTCTTCATGCTTTTGTAGAAAAACTCCCAAAAGTCCTTGGCCCTTTGACACCCGAGACTTGTTCAAGGCTCGGAAGCAAATAAAGCTTGGGATGTGAACTGCTTTTACTGGATACAAGGTAGCCCGTTTCTGAGTAAATGAACTGCGTTCAAGCAGCCTCTGTAGTCTGAGGGTAACCATTGTCCATCATCTCATCTAGAAGCTCATAAGTAATGACAAAGTTGTCCTGCAACCATTTCATCAACACAGAAGCTGCATTCAGTCTGTATAAATGGCCAAACGACTGAAGGCAAATTGCTGCGTCTCAGTCCTTTATGCTCTCCTCTTCGAGCTCGTTGAAATAATCTCTCAGGACCTGATCCACATCCAAGAAACCCTCAAACCGCCAGAAGCCAAGGGCCCCAGCGGCCCCATGGCCACTAACATTGCAATCATAAGATCTCCATAGATCTCCTACCTCCGCCAAACGGTAGAGAAATGCCACAATCAGAGTTGCATTCGAGTTTCTCTGAGTGACAGCCTCGCCAGCAATGATGTCCAGTCAGAAATGGATGCGGGAAGTCACAAGAGTGTCTTCGTCAGGTTTGAATCGCTGCGGAATAAGTCTTGGGCTAGCAAGTACAAGTTGTTGTACCTGAGTCAGACAAAAACTCGGAGCTGATTCAGGTAGCCCAAGAAACTCTTACAGCTTCACCAATTTTGCCGAAGTGACTGGATCCAGGCAAAACTTATGCCGTCCTGCCATCCCCCGCGGCAGCGGCTTATAGCCAACTAACGCAGATTGACTCTGACTTGACTCCAACGCGTCTCGTCCTCGCAAAAAACCGGTTTGATGGTGGCATCCTCAGCATCTATGACATGCTGCTGAAACCTGCATCGAGGCGACAGGTGAAATTGCTCCAAGGTGTCGGAATGTGTTGCAACGTGTGCCTCTCGGTGATGTTCATGGGCACTTCACCTCTATAGTTCCGGCCTGAACCAGCTTTCTCTTTGCCCATCGTGCGCAAAGTGAAGGGAAACTTTTCCCCCTTTGGCTACAATGGTATTGCAACTCCCCGCTTTTTTGAAAAGACTTTTCTCAGACTTCTAAGATGTTCGCTGATGATCACCTTGCCCTTCATGTCCATTATGAAGACCTGAGTCCAAAATCGAGTCCACCAGTCCACCAGGAATTTCCATCCTGTAAACCAAACCAACAGATTTAAATCAAAGCAAAAAGGAAACGTGCAAAGACCAGTGTTACAACTATGCTATCAATCACTCGACAACTTGAGGATCTCACTGCGGATGCCCCCGCCATTTTTTCGGCGAAGCTGGAGAACACCTGCTGCCGTGAAACAACCAGAGACTTCGATGCAATGCAACGAGCAGAAGGCACCTGAAGCTGATAGATGCTGATAGATTATCAAATAAATTTAAATATGTATCTTTCAGGGTAAATCTCACGTCACAGTTTTCACTGTCATCTTTCCGATTCTCGTGAGCTCCAAGGGCTGCCAAGACACCGCAGTGTCCGATCCAGTATACGCCTCCCCCTTCCTTCCCCACTTGAGACAAAAAATGGCAAGGTAAGTAACGACCTGACGGTTTGCAAACCTTGAAACTGGTGACATCTTCAATGTCAACACTAGAATTTGAGAACTTCACGGGTGAGAGGCGTCAACTTCAGAAAAATCCCTTCTGACAACCTGTTCAGGCTGGCAGTGTCAAGAATTCAGCCAAGAATGAACTGAGTCCTCCTTTGGGAGTCCAGCAAACTGTCGCACCAAGAAGCGAGTGAATTCCTGACACCAAGCACACTCAGTTGAGATTTCGATAAATTCCTGCTTTTTCATCCTCGTGGTTCATATGGTTCATGCTCCAGATCATGGATTTTCCCTCTATTTTGCACTTCGTAGTCGTAACGCGTCTTGGGCTCCTTCTTGCTGAGTTCTTTAGTACTCCCGTGCGGACCGTGCTCCGACGCATACCTGGCTAGAGGCAATGCAAGACATGAGAAGGGGACACGGTACAAAAAGATGGTAAAGACAAAGATAGATAGATTGCGTTTTGCTGAAAGGCTGACCAAGAAAACACAGAGCGAGAAACTGAAACTGAGACGAGAAGCACCAAAAGATGCAGAGGTCGTGGCTGAGTTCGGATCTGGGCTTCCAGCGTCTCGAAAGCCGATTTCATGGTGGAGAATTTCTCCAAGATTTTCTGCCGGAACTGGACCAACCTTTGGAATACAAAAACCAGCGGATCTCTCAAGAGCTAAAAAAGACGGGGAAGAATAGATTGCAAAGGCAAGTGTCAAAAAAATCGAATAATAGAAGAGCAATACCAATCATGACATGGAAGTCCAGGTGTGCAAACCCTGTCAAAAAGTCGAGATCGTTCTCCGTTTTTAAAAAGTTCTTTTGCAACTCACATCTTCAACTTCTACTTCAACGAAGTGAGGCTTATGCCGACGACTTCCTGCTGGAAGAACCTTGTTGCCAGTGGCCTTGGCAAAACTTCACGTTCTGGGCTGGTTGTAGCGGGACAGGTTCAGAACCAAAGTGGTCTCCCTTCGAAGCAGGGCCCCGCACAAAGCTTGCTCCATTGTCCTGGGACTTCAGGAAGAATGCATCGTCAGACGCTGAGACTGTATCAAGACACAGAGAAAATAAAAACATCAGAATAACACTGAATAAGATAGTGGAAGTGTATCGGAAGGATGATATAAAAGTTATCATCCTTGCAAAATCTCTTTCCTGAAGAGGCCCAAGTGACCTAAAGGACCTGACATGCTTGCACCACGTCTGATCTTGCTTGCACAAACTGGGTCTCAAGCATTTGCATGGTTTGTAGGCCTCAAGAAAGCAATATGTTGACTATTGTCAAGACTTGTTTTCACCCGCTGTCATACGCAAAGCTTGAAGGGAGAAAAAGATCATTTCGCAATCCGCATGTCTTTCCTCAAGCATTCATGGCCATACCCATGTCATGCATCCTCCAGACTTTGCCAGGTGAGGGGCACTTCGACCAATGAAAATAAAAAACGAAAAGAAGACAATGAAGACTCAATGAAGACATTGCGAAGAGCCATCAATTTCAAGATCTGAGGAAGGAACTCTGGCAAATTTGATGCTGCCTTTCGTGCAACTTTCAACCTGACAGTGAGATCAAAAGAAAATGTGCAGAAAGCGTTGTTCTGAGCATTCTAATTCTATGTATTCTTAAATCTTGTCCAACTGAATTTTCGAAACTCGAAGTGAAAATACATGAAAATATTGGCAATCAAATCTCATTGAGAAATGATTTGAACTTCGGCCTCAGCTTTGTTTCGTCTTCCTTTTCCCTCGATGGAGGGCGGCAGGGAAAGATCCTTGGTGCATGGCTTCGACTTGGACAGCTAGGACCAGGGATCGAAATCTTGCGCTGAGCACAAGTCTCATCAAGCAAAGTCGCTGTCATCTCCTGCAGTACAAGGCTTTTGTTTCGTGGTCTCTTCACGATTGAAAAAACCGAGGAACAAAATTAAGCCAGTTATGTGGAACTCAGCAAAAGAGATTTGAGCAGTGAGAAAAACAGTTGGTACATCCTCAAAAAAATATATTGGTTGGTTAAAAGGGATCCTCATAATGGCTTGCTGGAAACCCCAAAAAAGTTGGATCGATCCCCCACCCAGTAACAGTCACTTTGACACTAGTATTATACATGTTTAGAAGGAATCCCTATAAACGTGTATTTGCCACTGCTATGGGCCGCGTGGGGGTAAATCCAACATTCAATTGGTATAATCCCTATAATATCAACAAAATAACCATGTGTTCATTGCTCATTTACAAAACTAAGTGACTGGACTACACAAACAAGTCCAAGTTCAACTTGGTGTAAGCATCAATTTTCTCTATCTTTGAGATATCTTTGTGATACACCCGTTGGACTTCAACTTACAGTTTCTTCACGTTTTCTTAGCTCACTTGCCTCATATGGCAGCGGTGCAGTTTTCTCTGGCTCAGACCTGAACCATTTTCGGAAACAACGCCCGGAGAGCAAAAAACACGTGACCTTTTTTTCACGTTCTTCCGAATTCTTCCCTTTTTCTTCTCGTCGTTTTTTTAACGTCTTCCCGTTTCCTCTCTTCTCTCTCATTGTTTATTTGTCTTCGATTTTGTTTTTCTGATGTTGAAGTGAAAGTACCTGAAGAGAAAAGACCTGCCAACCTATTGCAACCAAGGTTCTTGATCGGTTGCTCTTGATCCCTTTCCTTGCACTTCACTTAAACACTCAAACTTTAAACAAACATCTCAAAACAAGCATTCAGCTCCACAGTCTCTGCTTGACATGACCACGGCTCCTGTGCTGCTTGGTCTTGACGAAGAAATTCACCCTGAAAAAGTCGAGCATCGTCTCAAAAAAAGACCCTTATGTTCCAAATATCAAGCGCTTTCATGGCTTTTCATGTTCCAACCTTCTGCGTCATCTTTTGCAAAGTCCCTTCGCTTCGCACCTTCATTGCAAAATCGGTCGCAATCACATCCAAAATCCTCCTTCAATGCTGGCCGTCAATTAAAAGTGAAAATCAGCACCTTCTTGAAGTTTCCAGTAGTCTGCCAGAACACCTCAGGACTTAGGCTCTGAGTCAGCGGACTACTCTCGTTTGAATGGAGTTTTCCATAGTTTTCCTACCTTACCTGTCAAACTAGACAGTACGCATGACAAAAATCTGTGAAGCTCTTGAGACTTGGGCTGCAAAACGTGCTTTTTGTTTGCAGTTCGAAAACGGTGAAAGGCAATGCACAATCTTTCAACGAAAAAAAGACACCAGGAAGGAAGTGTCGTTACCTGTCTCCACGCCTCAAGTTTCTGAGAATACATGGACGAAGGAGTTGGAATCCTCTGGAAGCACCGCAGCTCCTGTAACTCAAAATTCCGAATCAACTCGTGGATCCTCCAATCACATGCAATCATGCTAATCTTTCAAAACAAACTTTTTGGATATCAAAGTCCTCCACATTGAATCTGCCACTGCCCATGTATCGCCGCCTTCCAGACGACCGAGCGGATGCAGAATCCGACCTTATGATGGCAACATGGCAAGCGAAGAGGCAAAAGAAGGCTTTCCTACACAATATTAACAAGTCATGCATGGGCTTTGATCTCAATGACCTGTGTTGTGAGATTTGTGTCTACATGTTTTCAATTGTTCACCTCCATCGACAAAGTGCTAACAGGTGACCAACGCTCTCACATACTTGCCATGTCTTCCTTCACACTCCAAACTTTGTTCGGATTGTGCTTGCACCGTCGCTGTTTGAGGACTAGGCCAATGAGTGGGAGCTGTGGAGGGAGGACCCTTGGAAGTGAGAAAGTGTTTGATTCAAAATTGGTGAACAAATGAAAGATAATTCGAAATAATTCCAATAATGAAACATATCCTGTGCCCAAACACATGACACGGATTCACTGGGTGCATCCGGCCCGTGCGTCATGTTTGCTTCCCAGCCCTGGCCTCAAATGTCATCCGTGCCACATCATTGCATCTAATATCATCCGTGCCGTCATGAGATGTGAGAAGTTTGAGAACTGTATGAGGAGAAGAACCGAGCCCAACACAAAAGCAGTTGCAACTCCTCTGACTCTGTCGCCATGGCGTCATCACAGTATGTTATATTTGTTTGATCTCATGCTTTAACTGCGCTCACACCTGTCCAATCCGGCAACCTACTTGCGCGAGACGTGCATGGAATGTGACTGTTGCCGAAAGAAAAAAGAAAAACAAGACTACCTAGGACATAGAGCCTACTGTGTTTGAGATCCACTGACACAATGCACTAGCAAACATGTCCTCGATATGTGAATGCAAACTCAGCAACGTCATTCATTGCCCAACATATTGCCATGGCATTACTTTGACTTCTGAGCCTACGTATCAAAGAAGGCAGGAAAAGTAGTCAAATTACAATAATGAAGCAGGCTGCGAGACAGTCCAAATCGAATCTTGAAAGCAGATTTGAAGCAAAAATCATCCCCGTTTTGCAAGTGTTGGATTGCCCGTATGCAATAGATAATAGATGTATCTACAGTATCCCATGCTTCTGTCCAAAATCGAAAGGCCTCACTTTTAAACTGCGCTCAGCTTGCTATTCAAGCCTTCTGGGAGCCCCTGGAGTATTTCCAGAGGCTCATGGTAGATTGGTCAGTTGGACAACAAAGAAACAAGTTCACCGGTTCATGTCAAACGTGTTCGCATGGTTTAGCCATTTTTGTCCAAGCTGGTGGAACTTGGTTCTAGCTGTTAGATATATGATATATCATATGGTGTACACAAATAGATTATCCTCTGACATTCCACCCAAAAAATTGAACTCCAAAAATGTCCAAGTGCCTTTGCACATGTTACACTTGTTCATCTGGAGTCGACTTCTACAAGACTCTGACCCTCAATCCATCCCGTTCATCACTTCATGGAGGAGCTGCGCCTTCACTTGGAGAAACCAAGTCCAACTGAATTTCTCCAGCCAAGCTGTGTGACTAAACAAAAGACACACTCCACAGAAGACGCTCACCTCGAAAATTGCCTCCCGATAGCCCAAACGAGGAACCTGACAGCTGACTGCATCGTGAAAGTCTAAGTCTGATGGCTTCAATTTCTTCTATCTCATCTTTGAGTCTAGCCAAACTTATTAAGCAATTCAGACATGACATGCTTCATAGAGAAGCATTTCTCCGCAATGATGGTATCATGCCAGGAAACCTGTGTGAATGAAATTGCCTGTCAATCGATTTAAATTTGATGTGTGGAAGCATGCTGGTGCTCCTTTATGCTCTGAGAGCTGCACATCTGGAAGCGTGAAAGAGGCATTCCTTACTGCGATCGAATTGTGCTTTCGGGATCTCCGAACTGGCTTGGCTCCAGAGTAAAACCATGAGGTTCCAACGCCACGGTTTCATCCCGAAAGCAATAGTCGCCAGGTTCCCAACCCCACACGTGGACCTTCAGCACAACACAAGACCACTCTGACCAAACCCTTCAATGCAGAGACCACTCGGACCTCAACATCCCCCTTGCCTGCTTCCCGGCACGGTGAGCTCGTGCACAGAGACCACCCAAAGGACGAACCTGTCTGTTTTTTTTCAAGTGCACAAGTGCAACCAGAGATAAGAAAATGCAGAAACTGACACTGAAATAAGAAACATAATGCAGGGAGAATATCTTTAGCCTTTGACTCTCAACTTACCTATCCCAAGCCAACCAAGGGGGTCAGGTAGGATGTGAACCCGCACATGGACCCGATCCCCGTCACCCCGCAGAGCGGAAGGGAGAGGTGGGTGGAGAGAAACTTTCAAGATCCAAAATCTCGACCCAAAATTAGCATCAAGACTTTGCATCCCTAACATGCATGTTTTAGATCTTATGCATTCCCTACCAGCCATGTCGATGTGAGATGTCACAAAATGTGACAAGCCAATCGGAGATTCAAAGGTGAAAATTGCGACAGGCACAGAAAACAGTCTTGCAATCCTGAAGACACTCAATTAAACATGCACGGCAAATACAACTGGATACAGGCACAGCAAATTAAGATCATAATATAGTTGGAGGTAAGTATATGACATTGAAACATTTTCATTTCAAACTATACAAATTGTCAAAGACGTAATTCTTGAATTGATTTTGGACAGGCCTTTGTGAGAATTGAAACAAGTGTTCACTGGTCAAAGCAGTCCAGCCGTGTCCAGCCTCTGGAGTTCCTTTGCCTCTACCAAGATCGCCCAAAGTATGATCCAAGATCACATGTAGATCCCTGAGCATGACACAATGACAGCATGATTGCATCCTGTGGTGTACGAGACAAAGTGTCAACTAAACCTTAATCGGTTGAATGGTTTGGTTGCAAGATCATGTTTTCTTTTCTGTACAAGCTTTATAGAATTTCTTCGCTCGCCTACTAAGCATTCGCTGAGCTTTACAAGAGTGCTATAATGTTGACTTTGAAAAAATTGGTTTGACATTTGTATTTGTACATCTTGGCCCTTTCAATCGGCATGCAAAGTGGAACATGAGAACTCACCAGAACCTGACATCAATGAGACTATGAGATTGCAAAAAACTTGAGTTGTATAACTGGACGAGAGGGATGGACCATGAATGGCAACAAAGCTGCAGACATCTGGAGACAACTACCCTGAATAGCAACAGCAAATCTGTGCATAATAAGTCTCAAATAAGTGGCTTCCCCCTCCCGAATGCCAATATGAACCATGGCTATGGAAACAAATTGCTCAAGTTGCGCTCTGATTCACTGCTAGCCGTGGATTCCAATTTTTTCTCAGGCTGTAACCGACCCAAGCCATTTGTTGGTTTTGCCCGAGGGTTGGTCCTGCAATCTGTTGATCAATTGAGGTCAAAACGAAGTGGAGGAAGTGACAACAAAACGAGAGGCAAAGCACTGGCCTCCGCATGTCGGTTGCAGCAGTTGATGGCACCGAGGGCATGGAATTAAGACTACAGGAGAAACCGCCTCAGAATTGCAGCGTTGTATCACCAAACAACAGAAAACTCGTGAAAACGATTCAAATACAGGAAAAGTCCGAAAAGTGGAAAAATTGCGGAACTGATTGCTTAGCCAAGACCCGGACTGTGCAAAGTGCTACGACTGCACCAGGAACTTTGGGCCTCAAACAGTCGTGGATTGTGCAGCCGAGGGCACATTGTCGCTACGATTTTCTTGGACGCTGAATGAAAGGCCAAAAGGCATGCAAATTCCAAATCTTTGGAAGGCAGGAGGAATGTGAATTCTCTATACTGCCAGTTCACACTTTACGGGAATGATTGAGAAATTGAGCTCGCAACTGCAGTGCTCCTGACAGGCGCAGCTGCGATTTAGGAAGAAGATGATGAAATATGATGAATAGAGGCTATAGAGGTCTTGGTTGCTTTGAAGCTGGCGTCAAAAATGAGCACACCATAGATTCAAACTGGAGTGCGAAGAAAAGTCCTCCCTTGTCTCATTTCTCTTTGATCACAGGAAAAGTTGCCCAGGAAAATTGAGAAACAAAAAGGAACGCATTCAAATTTCCTGAACACGTGGAATTCAAGCATCACAATTAACATAAGAATTGTGATGCCACTTCGAATACCGAAGGCTGGAAAATTACAGGACTTTCGTGACGGATGTTACCAATCTTTGTGGCAAGTGAATGTGCTAGCTAACATCAATTGCTGTCTAAGAAGCCAAACATTTATCAATATACTACATTTCCCGAAAACTTTGCCAAAAATTACGTATTGTCTTTAAAGTGAAAACAAACCAATGCTCAGCTAGCTTGCCTTTCTCAAATTGTTGAAAGACGATTGAATGAAAGCCCAGCCTTTCTCTCGCAAAGACTCTACTCTACACTTCTAAGTTCTAAGACACGTGAAAAGGCAAAAGCATTCGCCAACATTGGCCTCAACCAAACAACTTGAAAACATGGAGAAATGAGCAACCTGTTGCCCTGTTGCCATTCTTGGAGGAAAATGCAGAAGTGCGTCCTCTTCTGTCGAGCACGCAGCTGACACACATCCCTGCGCCTGAACACAAGGCAGGAACATTCCGAAAACTCAAACCTGAACAAATGACAAACAAATTGAACCAAAAAAAAACGACAACAAAATGCGCTCGGCGGTTTCTTCACCCCGTGACGAGTTTGTACGTTGCTCGTTGCTCGTTGCTCGTTGCGCTGGGGTTTTTGGGGCTTTGGCTCGGCTCGTTGCTTCATCTCCAGCTGTCGGATCTCCTTGCGCAAGGCTTCCACCTGACGTCAACATGGGTCAACTTGTCATGTCATCATGTCATCATGTCAACCACATTTCAACATTTTCAACACTTTAAGTTCGTGCACCTCCCGAGTCCGCCATGTCAAGGCAGAAGTGACCGATTCCTGAGAAATTTTCATTCGGATTGACAAGGTGACAAAACAATACAGTCGTGACAGTTGAAAAAAAAAGGCAAACAAAGTTGTCAAAATCCATGAGCTTTGTTGATGTCTGCCCTTCCAGGAATCTTGCATGCCAATGTCTTGGCTCTGGAGGGACTCGAAAACGCCGCATGGTTTTTACCTGATCAAACTTAGGAAGTTTCAGCTAAAGAGAACAGTATCCTTTAGCACTTTAGCAGACTTCAGCATTTTGCTATCCATTCCCACCAAGGCCACACCAGTTGCAAAGGCACCTTCTGTTGCCAGTGCGATCGTTCCCTCACAGCTTCATCCAAGACCTAACGCTCCAGTATCAACAACACAACAACCTGAAGCCGGATATCCAGATTTCTCAGACCTTTCATCGCCTTGCAGCCTTGCAGCCTTGCATGAAAATTGTCACAGTCACTTCGGTAATTTTCCACCTTCACTGGGACGTTAAGCGTTTTCTGTTCTCAAGTCTTGACACCGTGATTTCCACGAACCAAACAAGCAGAATGGAGAGGTCAGTACCGCGGGCCTATTCCTAGTCAATAGACTTAGATGCTAAGCTGGAACCTCCCCAAAATGCACCTGCTTCAGTTCACCAATCAAAGTGTCACCTCAGCCCCACAAATTAAAGCTTTCGCATCTGAGTCAGAAAGCTTCAAGACAAACGAGAATCAACACTTTGGTCCCGAACGCTCCTCTATGCTAGAGGTGATACTTTTCTCCACCAGGGAAATCCATGAGCTTTCCTCCAAAAAGAAAACAGAATCAAATCCTTGCACAGCGACTCACCGAAAAAGCCAAATCAACTTACCTCAGGCAACTTCAAAGTATTTGCAAACCTCCTGCCTCTGCCTCCCATGAAAATGATTCTGGCTCAGTGATAAAAGCGCCCTGCCAGCTTCTCCCAAAACAAGGACGGATCATGTTGTGAAACTATGGCCATGTGGCATGAAGGGGCGGTCCAGGTCTTCAAAGGCATTTTAGATTTACACATGCCCCCTTAGCCAAATTCAATTATCAATTCATCAATGAAAATTTGAATGAAGTCTTGCATTTCCATTTCACGCATGCGTTGGAGTTTGACTCGCGCCCAATAGACCAAAGCAAGGAAGAGCCTGCACGCCAGCGCTGAAATCTCCTGCCCAAAACTCTCACTTCTGACGGGCAAATGGTGCGAATTGTTTTTTTTTCTGCATTTGTCGGCGCCATAAAGCATGCAAAAACATGAATTCTTGTCTTT
Organism: Breviolum minutum Mf 1.05b.01; assembly: GCA_000507305.1. Classification (NCBI taxonomy): domain Eukaryota; class Dinophyceae; order Suessiales; family Symbiodiniaceae; genus Breviolum; species Breviolum minutum. The sequence continues at coordinate 4,029 of DF243587.1, read as the reverse complement.
AGAGTATCATTCTGCTCCAGCGGATGTTGCTGAAGGATCTGCACTCGGTGGAGGAGTTATCACCTGCGAGCTTCAAACATGCATCATTTTCGTCATTTTATCATTCCCGTGCACATCGAGAATCACAGAAAATCTAACGCCAACCTGTGCACCTTCATGGTTCAAATGGCTGGATGGAAGCCTCTCCACACGCATCGCGGTGTCACCAAGGAATTGAACACTTTGTGCAACAATACCGAATTCATGCTAAGGCCCAAGCAAGCTATCATATTCACCTCCCAAAGCCCAGAATGATTGGCAAGAAGAAAATGGTAGTGGGTCAGCATTCCCTCTGAACCATTGAAAATAACAATCCTAATAGCGTTTCAGTGTTATAAGGCGGGTTCCCACTCATGCTAATATTACTAAATACTAACAACCCTTGTCTCAATACTTGCACTAGTTCTCCACAGTGGTCGCATTCGAAGGATCAAAATTTGGCACGGGAATAGGGTGCAAGCTGCACCCATAAATGCAACCGTCAATGTTCACGGCCCGCCTCGCGATGATTCTTCAACAACCGGTCGCTGCCGCACGGCCTCAACGCTTTCAGAGGCAAAATAACGAGTAACTTTTCCAAACGCCACGCCTCCATGACTCGGCAGCGGCAAACTGAAACATTGATTCAACAAAATAACATGTTGTGATTGCATTTTCTGGTAATTTCACAAAAAAAAATATCAAACAATTATGCCGTAGACAATGCTATTTTTGCAAAACAACACATGATGTTCAAAGTATTTACTCTCTCATGCACTTTGAGCTATTGAAAGCGTTGCCCGGCGAAACATAACCATGAAGGCATTGAAGACATGTATAAAATGTTTCTACAAACTCCGCTGGATTTTTGGATGAGAAATTTCTGAATTGCAAAGGTTAAAACATGAAACGGAAGATGAAAGAAGAGGAGAGTGGAGAAGAATAGAGAAGGGTAGAATAAAGAAGAACTAAGTATCACTCTTCTTCCTGTTGTTTGAACTTGTTCACGTCCGTAATGTCTGGTTATAAGTTTGATACCGTTTTATTTGTCTATTTGGTTGTTTTTTCACATTTTTTTTCTAATGTAGTCTTTCAGAGTTCTGGCCAATGAAGATGGAATATGTTCAGAAGAGAAGTCTGCTGTTCCTGAACAAGTTCGATTCCAATTCCTTTGGAAGGTTGTTTTTCTTGTAAACAAAGGAGGCCTTTCAATCACCATTTGCAGATTTCATGGAATTTCACAGGCTTATGACATCTCTCTGATCACCTTCAACCAGGAATGCGTTCTACACTGCACTTCTCTCCATATAGGGAGGCTGCAATCTATGCACCAAAGGACTTTCAATCGCAAAAGGGTCCCAACGTTTGTCCAAATAGATGTTCCAAGGCGAAACCATCTGAATCACTGGCATCAGACATTTTGTCCATTTGCACAGGCATGGCAGGCTCATCCGCAGACAAAAAAGCACAGTCCGTCATCTGTCAATTGAAATTGGCGTTGAGAACCAAGAAATTGAAATACCGTCCCTGAAACTAACAGCAAAAGCACCTGAAAAATGGATGCTTGGAAGACTAAGTATACTTTCCTTTTTGGGGCCGGGGTGGCCAATTTTCAGAACAAAATGGCTGTTAGTTTTGGGGGAAGATACCATCGACTTCGCCTGCGGAAGTTCCTTCTGACACCTTTGTGGCCTCATTGGGCTTGGAGCGGGGTCACCGAACGTGGTGCCTTCACATGGAGGGTATGGGATTCCCCCATGGGGAGCCACATCTTGTGGCTTCACATTGATGCCGCAGAAAGGTATCCAAAAAAACATGAAAGAAATTGACGTTTACCAAATTGCAGTGTCCATGTCCTACTTCCCTATTTAACATCATCCAAACGATTTTTTTTTTCCCTGGATGGCTGCATGGCTCTATGTCTCCATAGTCCGGGCGGTCGCCCTTCTGTCAGCACTAACTAAATAACACACGATGCACAGGTTTCTGTATCAAAGTGACAACTGTACACGCCAAGATAAATACAGAACTAAAATAGCAGTCTCCCAGAGAGTGCCGCAAAAAGCGTTGGTGAGTCCAACCGCGAACCATTGAAACAAATTGTAATGGGACAATCCGAAGATTGTGGGTGTGGGGCGCCGGCTTTCCGAGTCGTTAGAGCAAGGGCT